>CATKHJ010100423.1:0-25514 GCA_949750685.1 Vernicia montana | reverse complement strand
AAAAAAAATTTATGAAAATCATTTTTACTTATTAAATTTATCTCTTTTTAACGTACAAATTTAGTAAAAAATATATCAATTATCTTCCAATTGTATACCTATTATCAATAATACAATCTAACTATAGAAATAAATTATTGATTTATGTTTAAAAAAAAAAAGAGTTAAAAGTGTTTTATCTTATATGAGAGATTAAAAATAAAACAGAAAAACTTATGATCTTTGCAAGTGTTCAGGATTTTTTAATTTCTAGACTCTAACATTGTCAATGCAACTTTAATTATTAAAATAGTAATTCAATGGTCAAATTTTTACATTGTAATATAGAATTTTTTATTTAGAAGATTGTAGTATAAAAAGTTAATAATTTAAATATAATGAATTTTTAAAATTATTTTTTACATAGTGAAGAAAAAAATAAGAAAACAATTCCGGCAACGTTAAATCAAATTTATAATAAGAACTTGAGTTAATATTTTATTTTTTTTTAAATTCTATGTGCCATGAATTGGGTATCATTTGCTTTGCTTATTGAGTATATAGTTGGTGATTAGCGAGTCAGAAAAATAAGATATCTAGGTGAAAATTTTCTACATGTATATGAATTTCATTTTCTTATAAAATTTCATATAATTTATTCTTTGTTAATTTTATATTTAAGATTTGGTGATGTGCTCTGAAAATGATTTTGTCATTCTATTTAATTTACCTAGAAACAATCAACAATTGGCACTAACATCTTGGGGAAAAAAAAAATGGTGCTAACATTAAAAAAAATAAAATAAAAAAATTGCCCCCATTTTATGTCAAGGATATATTAGTAATAATACAATTTAAATTTAGCATTAAATGCTTTTGATCTGATCAAATTGATCCAAAAAGTAGTGCTCTTCCCTATATTCTCAATGAGATCAAAACACTAGACATTTTCTTGGATTGATACAAACAGCAAACCAAACAAACAAGATAAGAATGCAAATACTTGTCACTCCTCTCCCTTCTGTCTCACTCAAAACTATATGCTTAGTGTAAATAAAAACAAAAATTGAAACACAATAGGTGTTTGGTAGAAGCATTCAATAACTAAAGACTTTTTTTTTTTTGCCAAATCATTTAATAACTAAGACTATTCTTTTTTTTCTTTTTTTTTTTATGCTAAAGATTGGAAAATAAAAAAATCTAGCTGAGAAATAAATATTCAAATATTATGAAAGAGAAATTGAAGAAATTGTTACAAAAGTAACAATTACAAATTGATTTTACTTCTTGGGAGTCAATCTAGACTTGATCTTCGTTATTTCCTTTGTACCCACTTGAAAAGCTTTGGTCAATACATGATCCGGAATTGTCGGTCCGGCGGCGAACAATGCGGTGGGTATCACCTGTGTACCGGGAAGCTGGCTATTGAAGGCAGCGATCACGGAGGCTGTAACATTGCCATTGTTCTGTTGGTAATGGACCAAAGCTCTTGGGAAAACAAAAATGTCTCCCTTTTTAATGGTCTTTGAAACCAAGGTGTTGGTGGTGGTGAGGAATCCAACGTCAAGCTCGCCGTCAAGGACAAAGATAATCTCGGAGGCGCGTGGGTGAGTGTGTGGTGGATTAAGACCTCCGGGAGCGTAATCAATGCGGGACATGGAGATTCCGAGAGTGTTAAGGCCGGGGACTTTTTGAACATTGGCGGGGGTGACCACCGAGCCAAAGATGTTGTTGGTAGGCCCAAAGTTAGCTAACAGGTCGGAGACGAAATCATCTGGTGTTATGGTTTGTTTACAGGCATAACCATTAACTTTCTCCCCTGTTCATAGATTTTTTAACAATCACAAAAACAAACACAAACAAATGCATAGATCAATCATCAACTAATAATAAATTTCTATCATCTGTCTTATAATAAATAATACAGGATTTGAGCTTGAATTGAAAAGGAAAGAGGGAATGAAGTAGGATTACCAAAAGAAAAATCAGCAACACAGACATCTTGAAGTAAGTCAGGATCAGCAGAAACAGAGGCCAATACAATGCCAAAAGTGATAACAAATAGAGAAACCATAGCAGCCATAGTTGAAGAGATAATAATACTATTATTAATTAATAATTAGTAATTCTCCCTTTGTCAAGACTCAAGTATAGAGCAGAAGATAAAAGGAAAAGAAAAAGGGGAGAAATTAAAGGAAAAGATTGGAAAAGAAAAAAAGAAGGGGGGGTGGTTGTGGAATGGATGAATAGGAATGAAAGTGGGGAAGTGTATTATTTATAGCAAAAGTGATAAATCATAATTTAATTATTTATTTATTTAATTTTCCAAATGCTGTGAATGTTAAAGCACGAAACTTGGCTTCTTACCCCAAAAGAAAAGTCATGATTTATTAATAATAAAAAATAAAAAGAAAAATGCTTGGACTAAGGTATATTGGTAAATGAATGGTGGCCCACATGCACTTGTCAACGTTACTCTCATTTCACAACTTATACTTAATAGGGTCCATCATCATTTGTTAATTATGATTTGGATGTGGTTAATCTAAGACAAATAATCCCTTAGTGCTATCCAGGAGGTTATATGGAATCTCTTGGGTTTTCTGTCTATTTCATTTTCACTATATTCTAGTTGTATTTAATATTTAGGGTCCATGTCTCCATTATCATTTATATACAGGGGTAAAAAAGGCTTTAGATTTTGGATCATAATATCAACTCAGTTATCATATTAATATGAATTTCAATTTAATTAGGTCACCAATTGCATCTTCTTCTTTCTCTTTCCCTTGTGTTCTTTTAGGTTTTTGTTCTTTGATCGTGCCATCAGGGCTTCCTCTTGGATTACCCCGGTGACTTTAGTTATCGGTGAGATTGAATATTCTTTTAGCTTTCTGCATATTAATTTATGGATTCTCACTCAAATAAAGTCGTTTGTTGTGTTTTTGTGGGCTCAATTTGCTTCCCATTTAAATAGATTTTTTTTTAATATGTGATGTAGTCACTTGTGGTCGTGGTGCCGCCACCAACTACGATGTTGTCCGACTCATTCATCGTCGTGATCTCTGTTCAGTGAAGTAATTGATTTCTCAGCGATGGATGGGGGAAAGATTGACTAGCACAGACTTAGGAGGTTCAGCTTGGGCATTTATGGTATTTTTGTCTCTGTGTTTACTGAGTTTCAAGGCCGATGATGGATGGTTGTCTTTCTTCAGGCTTTGGGCGATCTATGGAAGGAGAGAGAGGCTCCATCATCGATCCACTGCGATTAGTGTTTCGATGCAGTGGAAGACGAAGATTCAAGAGTTGTGGTACTTTTCCTTTTTAGTAGGCTCATATGTTATGTCCTTGGTAGAGCTTTGTCCATCGTCGACGCTAATGCGGTGCTCGGTGATGGTGACAGTATCCTTTGGATAGGTTTCTAGCGCCAAGGACATTAGTCAAATAGGAAAATTTGGTCAAGCCTCATGCTTGATTGTTGTTTGGACTTTAGGTCCAAGGCAAGATAACCCTTATGTAGATAGTTTGTTTGTATTTTCTCTCTGAGTTTTACGTGTTGTATTTTTAATTTATGTATTAATCTTGGGTTTTCTGCCTTATAAATGTGAGTCTACTTTCTTTGGCAAAAAAAATAAAAAATTAGAAATTGAATTGCTAGCAAATTAAGAGAACAAAATAAAACATGCTTCATATATATAGTATAAAATTAATCCTAATTTTTACTATTTGATCTATTTTGTCCAGCTGGTGTTTGTTTGAAATTGAAGGGAGTGAAATGAAATGGCAAAACCCATATGTAACTGATTTACAAGTCACTGTTTGGTAGCGTTTAGAGAAACGGTAGAATGTTTGCTAAGGGAAGACACAAACAATACATACAATACAAAACCATTCCTGCAATAAAAAACCAAAGCTATAAATACATTTTTTTTATTTTTTTTTTACAAAATATACATTAGTAAGTTAGTAGTTAGTCATAAGAGCAGATGAGAGATAGACACTGCACCAGACAATGCAAGACCGGACTCAGCCATACCTCCAACACCCAAAAAGAAAATCTCTTTGAGCGCTGACCGAAGGACTCCAACTCGACTAACTATACTCCTTGTTGTGGACTCCAATTGAGTTATTTAATTACTTTTCTAATTTGTAATTATATAGTACTATATATATGTTGTTAATCATTATATCTGCAATTAACTATTTCTGGTGGCTGGTCACTAACCTTAATGATTACAAGTTTCTGGTGGCTGTTCATCTCAAGTTCTCAATATAGTCAAGTCAACTCATATCATGTGAGAATAAAGTATATACGGGCACACTTCCAATTCCAGGCATTGGCAGTTATATGTATATATTGATTTGTACGAGAAGGAAACAGCAATTAATCCCATTAGGTATATTGAAATTTGAAATTCATTTTGATATGTTACATTGTCCATATCATATTATATACATCATCAACCAACTTTAAGCAATAAATATTTCACTACGGTTAGGAGTTTAAGGTTTAAATTCTTTTACTTTTTTTTTTTTTTAAATTCAATGTATAAAAAATAAAGTAAAATAATTCAAATTAGATTTTGAGGAGGTTAATCTTTTACTTTTGTCATTATTTGTGCCATAAGGTATTATAAAGTAATTGTAAGATTTTTTTTTTTTACTTGATTTATTAAAAGTGTATTTCAATTGTTTAGCTTTATATATTTTTTTTATAATAAAAATCATTTATTAATTTTCTTACTTTTTAAAATAAAAAATTAATGTCTCTTCATACTTTTTAAAAGATTATTTATACTATGAAATCATACAAAATATTTTTATAATATTTACCTTTTTATTATATTTTTATATAATCTAAAAAATAATATAAAATTTTAATTTTAATTGCATTTTGTATAACATGAGAAATTTAGAGTATAACATTTAAATTTATATTGTATTTTGTATAATTTAATATAATATTTTGAAAAATTAATTATTTTGAAAATTAATTTTATTTTTTAACTCTACATAAACATTACACAAATCCATAGACCATGCCCCCGAATTTAAAAAATATTATATTTTTCTACTCATAATTTTCTTTATTAATTAAGGGTACTGACTCAATCCATGAACATATTTGACTAATATACATATTGAAAAATATGAGAAGGGAATTATATATATAAACTAGTCGTGAGGTCATGCATTGCGTTAATATTTATTTAATTATTTTTTAATAATTTATATTGAAAATTTATTTTTTTTAGTATTTGCATGAATATTAAATTTTTTTTAGCATAAAAATTTTATTTTAAGATTTTTATATATATTAGTTTATATAATTAATATAAAAAAATATTGATAAATGATTTTGTATTTAAAAATAACGTAATTATATTTTTCTTTGCTAAAACAATAACTATATTGATTCTTAAATATTTTATATTTTTATTTTTATTTTGGTATTACTCCAACAGGATTATCACAATGTGAGCGCAGTAGTCTTCTCCAGTTCTCTGATTCGATCTAAAATCATTAAATAGTAACTGCGACGGCCGGCGCGGAGGAGGTGGAGGAGATGAAGAGGGAATGGAAGCGAAGAGAGCTGAGCGTTTTGGTGCTTTATGCTATTGCTTTCTATATTTTCATCATCCGTCGGTCTCTTCAACTCTCTCACGGTATTCCCTTTTTTCCCTTCCATAATTTTCAATTTCTTGCTTTATTATATATAAATATATTTTAATTTGTATTATCAAACTGTAAATCACTCAGATCATCACGCAAAGCTCTATGGTTTACGCCCTGGATGGCTTCTCCCTCCTCGTTTCAGTGTAATTACTTTGATTAATTTCATGTTTTATATTTATATTTTTTGATTTTCATTATTGTTTCTAATAATCTACTTTTTTTTTTTTCTTATTAGGATGTCTCTGATGCCCAATGGAGAAACTTTCGAGGAAATTTACCTATTCTTAGTGTTGTTTTTGGAATTTTTGCTGTGTTAGCCAATTTCTCAAGGTTTTTCTTGGGTTTTAAAGCAAAAGGAATGTCTATTGTTTGGCTGTTCATTTCTTTGGCCTACTTATCATATCTTCATGGAGCTTGGTCTGTCTTCCTTTTCTAAAAATGGTTTTGTTCCTTTACTGTTTTGCTGTTCTTTTTGTTAATCTCCTTCTTGTTTTGTTCTTGTAGCACCATGTTTATACTGTCTATTGCCTCGGTTAATTTTATTCTTGTAAAGGTGCGTATTTGATTGAGATATGTTAACTCATATATCAATGTTACATTAGAAGCTTGCTTAACTAACTTTGTCTCAAGTTAATCAAGGAGTGCTCAGCTTGTTCTATTATGCTAACTAATCACTAATGTACTAGAAATTATTACAAGATTTTGCACCTGTATAGTAATTATAGCTGTGATAAGTTGAGTGCTTTTAAAGTTCCAGAAAACAGTTGATAAGATGTTCTGGCGTTACATATCTTTGTTTCATGTATTTTGCTGGTTTTCAAAATTAGTCTTATTGTTCAGATTGGTTATGGTACCATTGATCAGAATTCTTATACTGTACCTAATTTGTGCCATATTTTACTAGATTTGCATTTCCACAGATATTTGCGCGAACAAAGTACTTCTCATTCTTACTTTGGGCTTACAACATATTTTTCCTTATATGTAATCGTGTTTATGAAGGATATTCATTCTCCATTTTTGGGTGAGTTGTACAAGGATATTCATTCTTGTTATTATACATTGTGTGACAAAGAAATTATGCTACTTCAGCTCACTAAGATTACATTCTCTTTCTTCATAGGCAAAAGTGGGCATATTTGGACAAATTTCGAGGCACCTTTAGGTGGCAAATTTGCTTTAATTTTGGTACTTCCTTTGCCTCATTCATTTATTAATATCTTAGTTACAGAAATATTCTTTGAGACAAGTTAGGTAAAAATGAGTTATGGTGCAGTTGATTGCAATGAAGAAAGTTGGTTCTTTGTTTCTTGCAGTTATTTTGCGCATGATAAGCTTCGGATATGATTACCATTGGGCACATCAAGAATCTCGTTTTGATCAGAAGGTAATACTTCATATTCAATTAGACTTTTGTGTCTATTTCATTGAACCACTTGCTTTTCCCTAAATTTTCTCTTAAGAAAATAAATCAAGTTTGTTTACCCTGTCCATTAGGAAAATGCCAAACTTGCTATTTTTCTATAATTATGGTTATACTGTGGGGAAACAATCTTCCTGACAGTCAGATTAATAATCAAATATTTAGCTGTCAGCCATGATTGTTGGTTAAAGAAAAGCTCACTGCACCATAAAACTGAATGTAATATGGTTCTTTAGTAGACATGAGACCTTTGGTCATCCCTACCCCCCTCCCCACCTCTTCGGCTGGCTCTCTGCCTCTTAACAGCTTATAGTTTTTTATGTATAAATTTTTTGTTGCTTGCATTTGAGATTATATTGTAAATAGCTGTGAATACACAAAGCTGGTCTTTCTGATATTTTATTGAATTTGTGATCTTAGAGGCACATTCAACGTTGCCATATCTGTAAGTCAGGAAAAACATGCTACCAATTTCTACAGGTTAGTTGCTTCTCAAGCATATGAGCTGAATTGTTAAAGACACAGTACTTGCTGTCCATTTGTGGATGTCATCAGAATGATTTTTTTTTTTTTTCAGTTAATAATTTTATTCATTTTACCCAGGAGAGAAGTACCCCAATTGATAATTTCTCCTTTAACATATACATTTCGTATTTGGTATATGCTCCTCTTTATATTGCTGGGCCAATTATAAGCTTCAACGCCTACGTTTCACAGGTCTGTGACTTTCACATGTATTATTAGTTTTTGTTGCATAATATTAATCAATTTGTAGCCATACTAAGTTCTTCAGTAGAATCATACTAAATAGAGAATGGGATCAGAGTTCTTCCAGTGATTTGGTCTGAGAATCTTATCTGGTTGGGCTCTCTCAACTTGATTGTGGTTGTAGTTACAAGCCTGGAATGCTGATTTCATATTTCGTTACTGTCCATGTGCTAGTCAGTGTCTTCATTCTTATTTCTGTTTCATGAAATCCTGTTAAATCCTATGCTTAAATCTTCTTGCAGTTAGATATGCCTCAGAAGAATTATGCTGCTCGAGATGTGTCTTGGTATGGGTTACGTTGGATATTCAGCTTTTTTCTAATAGAACTCTTGACACATCTGTTTCATTACAATGCTTTTGCTATCAGGTTAGTGTCTTTGGAACTCAAAGACCTTCCATGTATTAAATTTCACTTCTTCCCTTCTAATTGTGGATTAAGTGCATTTATTTTCCATTAACCAGTGGCCTGTGGAAATCATTATCCCCTATGGACATATTCATCATAGGATATGGGGTAAGATGATCTTTACTTTGTTATACTTTTTTTCATAAATGCATTTTCAAAAGTTTGTTAAGCAGGATAATTTTTTGTACACATCATTTACTTATGCTGTTACAGGTCCTAAACTTCATGTGGCTGAAGTTTTACCTCATTTGGCGATATTTCCGTTTCTGGTCACTGGTATGCTTGATTAGTTGCAATGTTTTTTCCCTTACGAAATGTGTCCTTATTCTAGCTCCTTAGCAGTTTAGTCTAATTCTTGGAGCTGTATATCTGTAATTTTATCATGCTAGTGAAAAGCTTTAAAGCTTTTTATTTTTATTTTTTATGTCTAACTATATCTAAGAAGAAAGTTATTTCTGACGACATTGTTTTTTTAGATTTGTGGCATTGAGGCCCCTGAGAACATGCCAAGGTGTATTAATAATTGCTACAACTTGGAAAATTTTTGGAAAAATTGGCACGCTTCATACAATAAATGGCTTGTGAGGTTTAACTTTCAACTCTTTTATTCCTGGCTCCAACCTTGTTGCTATCTATGATTTGCATGCTTTATGGATTACAATGACTTTAGGTACATGTATATTCCTCTTGGGGGAACTCGGAGAAAGCTACTCAATATATGGGTTATATTCACATTTGTTGCTGTCTGGCATGACCTAGAGTGGTATCTTAGCTTCTGTCTTCTTCTTCTTCTTTTTTTATTTTATTTTATTTTTTTATATCACTTTTCTGTGTGATTACTTACCTGACAGCTTATTCCCTTTGGTCTCAGGAAACTTCTTTCCTGGGCATGGTTGACATGTTTATTCTTTATTCCAGAAATGGTGTTGAAATCAGCAGCAAATACATTACAGGTGGTCTATCTATCTATAGATTATCGTGTACCATACTTGAATCTTGAAATATGGTGTACAGCAATTTGAAACCTGCATGTGATCAAATCCCCTAATTTCATATTCGATACCATGTTCTCAGGCAGAAAGTACTTTCGGAGAGTTTCTGTTCCGAGAATTTAGTGCAGTTGCTGGTGCCATCACTATCACATGCCTAATGGTATGTGTTTCACTATATTAAATCTACAGCTGAAACTCAAATTTTAAATTTCCACTGCACGATTTCCTTTGAAGGTAGTTCATAAAATCAGGATCCTTACTATGTATGCTGCATTTAATTTTGTAACAAAGAAGTTCATTATATACAATATTGTTGCCAAATATCAAAATTTTGAAATGACCATGGCACCATGCTTTTTGTCGTTTGGAGAACAACTGGATACTGCAATAAAAAGGATGTATATATAATTTACAAATTTTAAAGATGCATCTCTTGATTGTGCATGCAATATTTTGAACCATTCATCGCGCAGGTCGCAAACCTTGTTGGCTATGTTATTGGACCATCAGGCATTAATTGGTTCATTTCACAATTTCTCTCAAGAAAAGGTAAGTCAACACCTTGCTCCATTATATACTAATTTCTAATATTGTTTAGATAATTCAGATGCATTTTTTATGCAATATTTTATCTTATAGGATTGCCAGTGTTGGGCAGCATGTTTATAACATTCTATGTTGGGACAAAGGTAAATATCATGAAATATGTCAAGTATTATTTTGAACATGGACTAATAATGAGTTTTCATGATCTCCAAGGGTTGGATTATAGTGTTCTCTATCTCTCTCTCTAAATCTGATGATTTTTCAGCTTATGTTCCACATTGATGATGCCAAGCAAAAGAAGCACTAAACTAAGTGGCCTATGAAGGTTCGATACTTGACCGATACCAGCTGAAAACTGACGGACAGTTAAAAGTGAGAAGGAAAGCCTGGCTATAAGTGGAGGATAGATGATCATAATATATGTGATGATCAAATAATAAACTCAATTTTCAGCGCGATCAATGAAGAAGCCCACAGCTTTGGCCTCTTTTCCCCCTCGCTGTTTATTCACCAAGCAAAGAATATTTAAGCACTCTTTTATGTCTCGCCATTAATGTCTTTTTTTTGGCAAGAGCAAAGTCTAGTGCACTTATTTCTTATACAAGTACTATTTATCCATTAAAAATAGTGAAAAATAAGATATGACGAAAGTTTTTCAACCAATTTTATAATTCATTTTAAATTTGATTGAAATCTATTTATTATTAATTTGCATTCATTTCATATTTGATTAATACTATTCAAACATTCTTAAACGATTTGTTTTTTAATATATTAAATTAGTAATTTATCTAAAAACATTTTACTCTAAATTAATATTTTAATTTTTTTTTCATTTTAATAATCATAAAAAATATCTAATAAAAATACTATCAAAGTACTTATTTTAATATTTACTTATTTTAATATTTAACTAATCATTCATATAAATGGATTTAAATAGACAAATTATTTTATTAAAAATATTTTATTATATTTAATTTGAATTAATATATTCTTTTGGATTTAATTGCCCTAGAACTAAGGTTAAAAAAAATTAAAAGGCCTAAACTTAAAAAGTAATAGTAAGTTTGAACACATGTTAGTCTATTTTCAGTTACAATATATTAAAAAAAGTTAAAGGTTCATAAAATATATATATATATATATATTAATAAATTCTAACATTACAAAAACATTGGCCTCTTTATACTTTATAGGTTAGTAACTTTTATTCAGTCATCCTGACTTGTGAGGAAATATGGTACCTAAGGCTAAGTTTAATCCTTAAACTACCAAAGTATGCGTTTTACGGTGCAAGTGAACAAATTGAGGATAAAAGTCCAATCATATTTTAAAATTTTAAAAATAAAAGTGGTCAACTTAGATTCGAAGATACTAGTAATGAATAAATATGTATTAATAATTTTTTTTTAATTTGAAATGATATTATTTTATTTATTTTAATTTTTAAAATATAATAATGACTAAAATATAATGAAAATTTTAAATCTTAACAAGGAAAAAAGTACATAGCAACGGCTTTGAATTTTCAGTCGGTAAGAAGTACATAGCAGAAGCAAAAACTGCCGGTTAATTAATCACAAGATCCACAAATCTAACCTAGACCTAAAGAACAATTACTTACATTTTTCTTTTGCTTATTGCAACCCAAGGAATAAATTAGATATGGTGAGAATCTAAATGTTAATGGCACCAAGTTTTATAAAACAATTACAAATATCACGGCATTCTTTACATTCAGATATTGTCATGGTACTCATCTAGAGTACTCTTCAGACAAAATTGATTGGAACGCACAATTAAAAAAAAAAAAAAAAAAAAAAGAAGAGAGAGATGCAGGCACACAACTCATACTTTTTACCTGATTAGCATCCATGTTTCAATGAGGTTATAATGTCAAACTAACTATTTCTTCTTCCTACCACCTCCAGCCTTTGCCTTTTTAGCATTCGTTTGTTTAGTAGTGTTCTCTGCTGTTTCCTGTCACAAGAATGTGTAAAGAATGAAAACTATGAATGAGTAGCAGCTGTCGACTAATTCCCTCCATGATTTAGGCATCTAACTTATTATTTGTTAAGAGTGTCTACCATTTATACTACTGGTGAGATTAAGAAATTCACTTTCTTGTGAAATTAATTGATTCCAAGCATACAATAACTCTGCAGCTAAAGTGAGCTAGGCGGAACAGATACAAATGCAGATTGGTTTGGAAGGTTCACCAGAGTTCTCAGCTTCATGTGCCAAAGACACCTCTGGCTAATGGCAGGGAGAGCTTGGAACCCAGATTCAGAATAGGCAGGCTTAAGCTGCCAATGACCTTGGGAACGGAACAATTACAAACTTCCAGAGAAAACATTTTAGACTTGATTGCTGGTTTGGGAGATTGAAGTACACACCTAGTTTCCTGTCATCCAGTGTACCAAGAAATTATGGTACTAATCAGTTCTAGACTTCCCAACAGATCATAAGAAACATGGAAGAAGGATCATTATTCTATCCTTTACAAAGGATCATTATCAACCATAAAGAAGGATGCTAATTTTCAGATTATCATGTTGCTAAAAGCTTCCCTTTAATATCTTATTATTTATTAGAGAACGCTGGCAGACTAGAATAAGAAAGTGAAACCAAGCAGAAGGCTAGGACCAACAAAGAGGAGAGAGGCAAACCAAAAATGATATGGACTGAATCGATAAAATGATCTAGTACCACAATTTACAATACATGGTAAGTTCATCAACAGAAAAGAAAGGAAAGGATACCCCATTTAGGAAAGAATGCCAATAAATGACAGTTAAAATGCCAAATGGAATCATACCTTCCGTTTAGTGGGTATAGATGAGTTCGCAACAGGCCTGAAAAATGATTCCAGTCTGTAGAAGAAAAAAAATAAGGCATAATCAGACAATGAAATGATAAAAAGAGATGATTACAAACCAAGATAGTAATGTTAGGTAATATAAGCACCATATTGAAACTCAAATGAAAGTTTATTAATCACCTAGAGTCTTTTTAAAGATGTATGGGATTGAAATACTTGTTACTGATTTATACTTGTATCTCACATGATTTAATATCTCATCTGCAATCACCTAAGCATACTTACCGGCCCTGTGCTGACTTGTTCTTAGCCGCTTTAATTTTTTCTATTGCCTGTTACAATTACACAAATGAAGACAAATTAATAGTATGCTATATCTGCTAAAGCAGCCCATAAGGGAAAGCCAACATAAAGAATTTTGGAATGATGATCTAAGGGCACACCTTTGTCACTCGATCACCATTGAACCCATTTTCATTCACCAGGAAAGTAATTAACCCCTGAAAAATGATGAAAAAATCTCCAGCATGTCAAAGAGCTAATAGAAAGAAGGTAAAATAAACATCATCTTACAAGAAAAATAAATCACCTCTTCATCTGGGGTTGTCCACTTAATCTCAGGTTCCTCTTCAGCAGCAAGGACAAGTGGTTCTTTAAAAAGCCGTCGAGCCTCCTGATATGGCCAATCTCCTGGTATTTGGTACCTGAATATGCAAGAAATAGCATCAATGCAGAAACTGAAACTGCCTTACATCTATGAAGACACTAACTCACTGCACAAATGATTATTATCATTTTGCAGAACGTAAGTTGTTTTAATATACAGCTGGTATGAGACAAATATTAACAATGGCAATGACTTTCATAGATGGAACATCCAACTGCTACAACAAACCATCAGCCCTAGCCCACATGCAATCATTAAGGTGAAAACAGTAGCTTAGGTGAGCCATTCTTTTGAATGCTTACAAATCAAAATCAACTAAGGAAAGATTTCATAGAAACTTGTATTTAGCAAGCTGATGGGCTTTTCCAGGATGCACAACAGTCTTGTTCAAAATACAAATGACGATTCAACTATCGAAGCAGAAGAATAAAATATCACAACATGCTTTTATGGCTTTTATATATTTTTATCACTTTCAGTAGGATATATATTATATTAAGTCTAATTAGATCATTCATTCACCATTTGAAATACATGATACACGTGCAGCCATTGAAAATGAAAGCACTGAAGCTGAAAGATAAAATCACCTGTCTTTGTTTAAGTTCTCCAATATAGTCTCTATAGAGCCATGTTGACGGATGAGCTTTAAGGCTGTTTGTCCTCCAATTCCTGCAGCATGGATTTTTGCAATGGCGATATTTAAAAATGCATTATCAAAATTTCGTGCTGATTATTGCTACAAGTGTCAAATCTGATATGATAGATTAAAATTACTGCAGACAGAAGCCATAACTAAAAATCCTGAATACCTCGAATGCTGTCACAATAATCACATCCAGAAAGGATACACAGGTCAATGAATTGCTCCATGGTAAGGTTCAGCTCCTCCAAAATCTGAATCAAAATTGTCATCAGAACAGGGAATCAAATATCAAGAGATTGCCTAGTAATCACCATTCTTTGCACCTTTGCAATTTCAAATTCCATAACAGGGACTTTTCTTGAGCTGGGATCCATCAAATGGCGAAGAAACCTAGTAGCTCCAAAAGTTAGGGAATCCATGTCTTCAGAAGCTACAGCATAAACCTAGAAGACAAAACAAATTTGAAATAGATCACAAGGAAGCCATTCCCGAATTCAGGAAACCTTGATAAAAGGAATGGTACTACTTCTTTCCAATAAAATGACGGCGCAAATCTAAAACAAGGGTAAATTAAATCCATTCATGCATTAGAAATACAACAGACCCATTGCAAATGCCATGCAAATATAGCAGGCATATAACAATCCCAAAATAGCCAAATTATCTGAAGCAGAAAATACATGCCTTTCCTGATTTGCAAAGTGCAGCACACTGCGCCTCTGCTTCAGAAGGAGCCTATAGAAACAGAAAAAACATCTCAAGGATCAATCTATTTTTATATCATCATTGGCCACATTTGCATACAATATATAAAGCTTTAAACCATGGGACTTTTCTAATGATATGTTCACACTTGAAAGCTTTAAACCAGTAAAAGTTACACTATATAATGCAAAATACCTCAATTACAGGTACTCCCATGAGCCTTAAAAGTCTTTTGCAGTCTTCATTGTGCTGCTTTGTCACCTGTGGAAGAAGAGATACAAGTGATCTTGCCAACCAAACCTTGTTTAAAAGAGGATACATATGCATGTGTTCATGAAAACCATAGTGAACTTCACAGCAAACATGCAAACAACTGCTGGAGGAACGAGAATAGAGCAAAGAACCAACCTTCACTGTTCGCTTACTGAATTTCTCAATGTCTTCCTTGTTGCCAGTCTACAATGACAAAACCACATTTCATAAAATAAAATCTCCAAAAGAAATTTAAAAACTGTGAAAGGTAAAAATAAACACATACCTCAACAGCTTGAGCTAAATCCGTAGAAGCATCTGCCCTCCTCGAGTAACTATTGCAAATTTTATCATAAAGGTCATGATTAACCATCGTGCAAGACATTTTAAATTATAAAAATGCTGAACAAAAACAAAGTGTAAAACAAGAAGCATAGGCAGTAAACACACCGCTTTGCCAGCTCTTGTTTTTTCAAATCTGGAGGCTGCCCATCAAACACATAACTGGAAGAAGGTGCACTATGTGATTTAGAACAAGCATAAACCTTAAAATAAAACATTTAAAAGTAACAAAGAGACACTATTTCTGAAAGTGAAAAAAAAAAAAAAAAGGGTGAAGAAATGCATTACACAGGCTTCATTCCAGACTCAAGGAGCCTAATTGTCCGATTAAACATGCCCTGCAAATGACTACAACAGGAAAAGAAAACCATGTTAACAATTATCCAAAAGATTAAAAAAAGTGCTAAGTAATTAAGAAAAACAACAAACAGGCATAGGTGCTTTAAACACTAGTAAATTGATGAATTGAAAAAGAAGGAAAAGATTTGGGAAAAACCTAGTGACTTCACCAGCCTCATTAGTCAGCATTTCAGCCCCACTTCTTCCTACCACAATCTGCAACCATTCAAAATGATAAATACATGTATATATTTAAAAGGAAAAAAAATAATTAAAAATAAAATGGGAGATAATACAGACAAGAAACTGGTAGATGCTCATGCTAGCGTCAATGGCAATCTTTCGACCAAAATAGCTCTCAAATTTCTGCTCTTTCATAGATTTTGGGGCATTGTCAGCCAATAGCTTCGTTAAACCCTACATTAAACAATCGATTGTAAGTAGGAAAAAAAGTGATTCTAATAACTCAAAAACCCTAGCAATGGCGTCAAATTTCGAGGATCAAACACTGATTTGAAGGTTGAAACTAACCTTAATACCCATTAATAAGGCTAAGATTGAAGATTGAGAAGGTTAGCTTTTGGGATTAGGGTTTTTGGAGGGATTTAGGTCACAGAAGAAGAGACTACAGACACTCTTTCCCGCCTACTAGAACTTCCAAGTGAAAAATACGCGCCTTCATCTACGGTTAGATCTTATACACGTGTCTCGGCCCGAGTAGCTTTAACTTTGGACCTGGGTTTGGATCAGACCCAACTTAAACAGGCCTCATCCTCTGATCACATCTGATCCGTCCAGCCCAATCTTCTAAGTTCCAAAGATATTACTTGTGAATTCTTTGTTTTTTCTTACGCTAAATTAATATAACACTTCTAAAATTTATCTAAATTAGCACTTTAATCTCTATTATTTTAAAATTATTATTTTTAATTCCTAACATTTGTTAATAACCAGCACTTTAGTTCTTGTATGTAAAATTAAGAAACTTTTTACTAAAAATATTTTAATTTATATAACACTTTCATTCTCAAAATTTAAAAATATGATAAATTTTAATCCTTTAAAAATATTTTAGTATAAAATATTTTAATATATTAAAATCTTACACTTTTCATTTAATTTAAATGAATTATTATATTATAAAATACTTTAATTTTTCAAAATTTTACACTTTTCATTTAAATTTATTTGACTAAAAGTACTAATTTTTAAACAATAGGATCTAAGATGCTAATTAAGATGAATTTCAAGAGTGTTATTGTAATTTATCCTTCTTAAAATCAAGAAAGGTGGAAGATTTTTTATTTTTTTTGTTACAGTTGATATTTCTTAAAAGAAATGGGAAAATATAAAATAAATATTAATCATTGAAATATTTAATAACGAAAGAAATTAAGTTAATCCATTTGTACTGGAAAATAAAGAATAATAATTTAATCGCATAAACTACACTAAAAAATAATCAGCCATAATTATTTCATTATTCTAATCTTATCCCACCTAATTAATAATTAAAATAGAATTATGTGAACTTAAGGCAGCACCAATGATACTTAAGTTTTTTATATTTTGCTTTGCAAATATACATTATTACTTTGGTCTAATGTAAATAGAAGTGAATACTGAGTTCTATAATAAAATAAATAAAATCTTAAGGCATCACCTACATTTTGTCTTTTATTCAATAATTATTAATTTGGTGGTGACTGGAATAATTTGCCGCCTTGTAATCAATAATCCAAAGAAGCTCTAATCTGATAGAAAGATACAAATAAATTTAAAAAATTATTATTATTATTATTTAGTAGTTAGCATAATCTCGAAATAATACCAATTAAGTGAGCCTTGCTTGATCCGTCAATCCAAAACAATATATTGAGTCATTTTTCCAGTGACAGTGATTTACATCCTAAATTAAAGAAATTAGTTCCCAAGTGATCATAATAAAGAACTTAGTTCCCAAGTTCCTTGGCACCTTGGAACTTAAACTAACTTAGAACAAAACCTATAAAACCCCTTTTTTGTTTTTGTTTGCTGCGACATAAACTTTTTATGGGTTAGATTTGAATTTTTTTTTTTTTTTTTTTTTTTTTTATAGTTAAAAAAGATTAAAATTTATAAAATTTGACTTTATTATATTTGAGAATTTAGTAAAACTGAAGATTAAATTTTGAAAATTTAAATGTTAAATAATGTAAGTAATATAATTTTTAAAATATAAAATTATTTTAAAAATTAATTACTTATTATATTCAATATAAATTTTAAGTAAAAAATTTTAATAAGTGATTTTTGACTTAATTGAGATTTTTAAGATATGCATTATCAAATAATTTAAAATGACTAAGTATTGAAAATTTTAATTTTAACTATTGAATGACATTATCAAATAACACCTTATTGTTTATGATCTCAGAGTATGAATGGACTCAAGTTATCGTTGACATTATCGGCTATTGCCTAGCTTTCCAATCAATGATTTTTTTTTTTTTTTTAACCATTTCCTTGAGAGGAGAATCTGAATTTCATTGCTATATATTTTGGCATATCTTTATAACTAGTTTATGTAAAGGTGGAGAATATTACATCCATAATTCGTATTGTGCACAAGATTTGGCAATGAATGTTAATGCACAAGACAATAGTACAGAACAACTGAAGCCAATTTAGTGTCAATTTAATTAACAGCAATTGTCTATACTCTATAGCTGGAGAATATTATTTCTTCTCACAGATACTGCTAATGGGAAATGAATTCTAATTATTCACACAAAATGCAGGTAATTAAATGAAACAACAGGCAGCATTTCCCAACAAAATAACATTTTTCACAATTTCTCTTTTAATGATGAATCATTTAATACAATGCAGTACACTTTAATTAATTACTCTTAAATATATATAAATATATATATTATTTTAATGTACATGGATTACACTTAATTTTATTTTCACAACCCAGCATACATATAAGTATATATATATATATATAACATCAACAAGGAGCAATTCTAAATCCCTTCAGACAAAACTTGTCTGATTAACTTCTTAATATTCATCTGATTGGGAATATGTTGGCAGTTGTTTAAATATTATTAATGATAAAAGGTTGCTGATTTGCTGTGGTGGTGATATAAGCTAGCTGGAGGTTTTCTTGGAGAAAACCCATAATAAATAGAAAGAAAGAGAAATCCAAGTCAATTTCAAGAGAGAAACAAAGCGTAGAATGAATTGGCGGACAAATCTAAATGTCGTTTAACTTTAACGTCATTAACAAAGTATTTGATGTGCTATATTTTGAACAACATATTCCTTCACCACACTTACCATTAATTAGTAGATTAGTTTCTCCACATGGTAATAGTCTCAACTATCTCAACCCATACCATTTCTTTTAATTTAATTTCTTTTATTCAATAATGGTAATTCTTAATATTTGTATTGACCGTTTAGTTTAGGCTTCAATTCATTATTGTATATAAAAACCTTTGATAGATTCTAATAAAAATCTCTCTTCCTCATTATTTTCATTGTTAATCTTTAAACTTAGATATCTGATTTTTGTTCCTGTTTAATATCTCTAAAATTGATTGGATGCAGGGGGATATGGAGGCTACTAAGGTAGACTACAAGTCTCTCAACCAAAGAGAAAAAGGGAAAGGTGGATTTAGAGCTTGCATGTTTGTGTTTGGTAAGGAAATACAATTAACACTCTTGGAGTAAAAAAAAAAAAAAAAAATTAATTAATTTTATGCGTATACTTATATTAATTAACATTTAGTCTTACTAATTTGAACAGTGATGGTGGGACTTGAAAATATGGGTTTCATAGCAAACATGGTTAGCTTGGTTCTTTACTTCCTCAAAGTGATGTACTTCAATGTAGCTAGCGCCTCGAACACTCTCACTAATTTCATGGGTGCAACATTTTTGCTCACTGTTGTTGGCGGCTTCATTGCTGATACTTACTTTAACAGACTTACCACTATTATCATTTTTGCTGTCATTGAAATCAAGGTAATTATTTAATTAAGAAATTGTTATATATAAACATCAAACCATCAATCTTTGCAATATTTAATTAAATAACAGTTTTTTTTTTTAAGTAAATCGGATTCAAACTCGCAATCTCACCGTCTTGAAAACGATTTATATCAAGACTGAACTCCAGGACTTAAGTTGTTTCAATAAAGCTGTGAGTTCAAGTCCTAATCATATCCTAATTAACAAAAATAAATAAATAAATAAAATAGTTTATTCTTATCTATGCAAAAGAGAATTTTTCTCAAAAGTGATTTTAATTGCACATCCAGGCATTGGTGATGATGACAATTCAAGCTCATGCAGAACATCTGCACCCAGTGTACTGTGGGAGTGGGAGGTCAAGTTGTGTGGAGGGTGATGTAGCAGTTATGCTATATGCCTCTCTGGCGTTGTTGGCTTTGGGTTCAGGTGGCGTGAGGGGAGTTCTTCCTTCACTTGGTGCAGACCAATTTGATCAGAATGATCCACAAGAAGCAAAGGCTCTTGCTACTTACTTCAATTGGATGACACTTAGCTTAGTTCTTGGTGCATGTATAGGTGTCACTGGCATTGTTTGGGTTAGTACTGAAGATGCTTGGTATAAAGGGTTCATGATATCAACTATAGCTGCCTTTGTTGGTTTTGTTGTTCTTGTCTGTGGGAAACCTTTTTATCACAATAGAAAACATGGAGAAAGCCCCTTCATAAGAGTTGCACGGGTACTGCTACCTATCCTATTCTATTTGCTTTATACAAATCATATAAGTGGTTGGTTAATAGTCTGGACATTTTTAAAATTTTCTGATGTACTAAAGAATGCTTATTTTAGGTCATTTTTGTGGCAATTAAAAATCGAAGATTGTCACTCCCTGCGAACTCTAACGAATTATTCGAGATTAGTAACAAAGATATAATCTCTCCTTCAGATGAAAAAATTGCACATACTGACCAATTCAGGTAGCTTGTTTTATCAATAAATATTGAATTTTTAACTTTAAATCTGTATTTATAGTATTATGTTAATAGCATTATCAAATGTTAATTGCAAGTTGATGGCCCTGTCAAATGTTTGTTATGCTAATATTATTAGATTTTTATATGTCGAGTTTTATGCATCATCTATGATTTTTGCTAATTCTTTTTAATTTGAAATTTTTGTATTTTAGCATCAGACAGATCCCTTTATTATTATTATTATTTATTTTGTTTTCTGATAAATTAAGTTCCAATTTACTTACTGAACCAGATTTCTTGACAAAGCTGCTATTTTTCCTAAAGACCTGGAGGAGGCTAAACCATGGAAAGTATGCACTGTCACACAAATAGAAGAAGTAAAGATCCTAACAAGAATGTTACCAATATTATTCAGCACTATAATAATGAACACATGTTTAGCTCAACTCCAAACTTTCTCAGTACAACAAGGGTATATAATGGACTTACATCTTGGCAAATTTAAATTTCCAGCAGCTTCAATTCCTGTAATTCCCCTGGGTTTCATGGTAATACTAATTCCACTCTACGAATTATTTTTCGTTCCTTTCGCTCGAAAAATCACTGGCCATCCATCAGGAATTACACAGCTTCAAAGAGTTGGAATTGGTCTTGTTTTGTCCGCAATTTCAATGGCAGTAGCAGGAATTGTAGAGGTAAAAAGAAGGAATCAAGCACTTAAAGACCCTATACATCCAATAAGCCTTTTCTGGCTTTCTTTCCAATATGGGATTTTTGGAATAGCAGACATGTTTACACTTGTTGGGTTGTTGGAATTTTTCTACAAGGAAGCACCTTCAGGAATGAAGTCTTTATCTACATCATTTACCTTTCTATCTTTATCATTTGGGTATTTCTTGAGTTCAGTTTTTGTTAATATTATTAATACTGTTACTGAAAGAGTTGCTCCTAGTAGAAAAGGATGGTTACACGGTGATGATATAAATTATAACAACTTAAATCTGTTTTATTGGTTCTTAGCCATACTAAGTTGCCTCAATTTTGCAATGTATTTGTATTGGGCTTCATGGTATAAATACAAGCCAGATGATGATAGTACAGATAAAGATTGCAATAAAGTGGAAAAGAACATTTATTCTTCAGAAGGTCTGCTTCTTGCCAAAGATCAAGATAGTAATACAGAGACTCGTGTGGCTAAAACAGAGGAACAAGAAAGTAATACAGAGACTAGTGTGGCTAAAACAGAGGATCAAGAAAGTAATGCAGAGACTAGTGTGGCTAAAACAGAGGAACAAGAAAGTAATGCAGAGATTAGTGTGGCTAAAACAGAGGATCAAGAAAGTAATGCAGAGACTAGTGTGGCTAAAACAGAGGATCAAGAAAGTAATAAAGAGACCAGTGTGACTAAAACAGAGGATCAAGAAAGTAATACAGAGACCAGTGTAGCTAAAACAGAGGATCAAGAAAGAACAGAGGAGAAGGTAGCAAATGTAGGTGAAGGTGAAAGTACCTCTGCCAATGATCAGCCTAAATATGATGAAGAAAAATGAAGAAACCAAGAATCAGCAAGAGACTCAATCTACCAACTAGCTTGGAATATAAATGCTTTTGTATGATTTTTTTTTTTTTTTTTTTTTTTTTTTTGGGATTGGATTTTCATTTTGGGCTCCTAATGCTGACTACTGTAATAAGAAAATTAAGTGGGGAAATGAGAGAAATACTCTTCTTAGTAATTGAAATTATGCACTTTATTAATTAGTCGATTTGTAAGGTTTTGAGTTGGAATAATTGCTTAAAGTCGAATTAATAAAAAATTATGCACTTATGTTGAATTTTTTTAACAATATTTTATTTGTTAATTAGGATTCAAAAGATTCGTTTCAATTAATTGTGAACTATATAATTTTTCAATGCTCAAACCTCCTCCTTAATAAGATTTGATTTTTTTTATTTTTCAATTTCAACAATTAAACCATTAAATTGTCTCCTTATTTGTTCTATGAGATAGATAGTGTAAAAAACAATAAATTTCATGTGAAGTTATAAATGCATACATTGAAAACAAAAGTAACGTTTTCATGTATAAAAATTTAAATTTCAAAATGCAAATTTCATGTAAAATAATATAATTTAATATGAATAAATAAATTTATCTAAACTTTTAGTATTAATTGAATGAAGCTTAATATTTCAATTAATAGAGCAGTATGGAAATAAAATTCCACTAGAATTCAAAATAAATTTCAAAAATTTTAATGGAATCAAACTCAAGCAATACAGTCCTAATTGGAATGGATTACACCTCTAATGTTGACTATTAGTTAGTAAAGATAGCCATAAAAGTCTTTTAACTCTTTCAGGTAGTGGACGGACTCCGCAAAAATCACAACAACTGGGGCAGTCAGTAGGGCACATGTGAAAAGGCAGATTGCTCCAAAATAGACTCGTCGAAGGTCTATTTTTTTTATGATTTTTATATGTTAAAGATGAAAGGAGAAAAGATAAAATCTCAATTATGTATAAATTTAAAATGATGGTAAAATTATCAATGAATTTTTCATTTAATAATAATTGAATTATTTTCAGAATTATGAAATTACAAATTTTATTTTATTTTTTTTTACATAAAAAAAATAAAATAAGAAGTAAAATTATCTAATAAAACCTATTCCGATTTCCTACCACATATGCTTTCAAAAGTAAAGTAGAAGAAAAAACAGTTGAATCTCATATAATAAGATTTTAATATATATCAAGGCAAATACATAAATAACATCATGAAAAAGTGCACCGACAAACATGGTCAAATTGCACATGACATGCAAGGTCTTATTATTATGCATTAATGGGTATGCTAAAATTAATAATGGTTGCCAATGAACTTTTAGGGATGCTTGTGATTGTTATTTTAAGTTAAAAAAAATGATTTTTAAAATTTTTTTTATTTAATTGATTGATTTTTAATCTTTTTTATTTATTTTTGAGAAAAATATTAATTTATCTGTTTTTTGAAAAAACAGTTTAAAAAATATACATAATTTTTTTTTATTAAAAAACGTTTTTTTAAAACACAATTCCAAACGGACCGTATTCTATATCAAATTTGAGGTGATGAAAGATTATATGTTCAATTTCTAGGTCTCATTTTTTTAATAATTTTAGTGATAAATTTTGCAAAATTCATATATTGTAATTCAGTCATTTGTTTTGTTTGAAAAATTGAATTACATTTTATTAATTTGTTAAAATTTATCATGTTCCAAAACTTTCTAAAATAAAAAATTTGAAAATTTATCTGAAATGTTGATTTTTTATTCCATAAATTTTGTTTAAATATCTATATATTTTAATCAAATCTATTGATTTAAAATTTATCATGCCAAACGAGAATTAAATTATTTCTTATTCATATTAAATTAAAATTGTTAATTAAGAAGAAAACCAGACCCAGATAATATGCAAAGACATCAAATTAATTAAATGTCACAAAAAATATAAACAAATTAATTAACTACATGTGGGTGTGATTATGGGAGGAACACAAAAACTTTCCTTCACGTGCATTATCCTCTTTGATTGGTTGGGTTCACCGTTAAAATTAAAATTTAGTCTTATTTTTCCATGTGATTATAATTACTTTTTTTTTTTAGATATCTTGTCATTAAACTATTAATCCAATTTATATTAATTATTTAATACAACTAACACTCTTAATTTATAATTTAATCAAATATATATATATATATTTATATATATCTTATTTACTTGTTTGATATATAAAGAAATGTAATTTTTTATTTTTATTTTCAGATTCAAATATACTATTTTTAATATATGAATGAAAATTCATAATATTCTAAAAATATATATATATATTTTATAAGATTTTTATATTTAAATGAATTTAATTTAGTAAAAATGATTTTTTATTTTGTAAATAAAATTTTTAAAAGCTATCAATAAATTATATTTAGTTATTTAAATTGGAAAATAATTTTTTTTTATTATCATTAGATTTAATGTATAAATTTATCTCGATTTTTGTGCCTTTTTTTTTTTTTTTTTTTTGCAATTATACCATATTCTTTAATTTGTATATTTTACTTCAATTTTGAAACTTATACTCTGTTTGTTTTGCAAAAAATATTTTTTCTAAAAAATATTTTTCGTATTTTCTAATATTTAGAACGTTTTAGAAAATTAATCAACGAAAAATATTTTTATGGTCAATAAAAAACTAAATTTTTTTTAAGGAAAATGACTTCTTCTTTTCAAAACGGAAAGTCATTTTACGGATTTTAACAAACTTATTATAATGAAAAAAAAATGTAAATATAAATTTATTAATTCGCCGATCATCGATATTCATTAACGGTAACCATTGATGACCAACACTAACCACCGGCGATAACCAAATTTATCATTTTTATCTCATATTTAATAAAAAAAATTATAAAATTACTATAAGTTTAAATATATTTATAATCTTATAAATTGAAATTTTTAATATTATAACTAAACAACTGAAAATTAGTTTTTGGAAAAATATTTTTAAAAAAATATATTTTTTTGAAAAATATTTTTCAAAAATAAGTTATTTTCCGTGAAACAAACAGAGTTTTAGTTGCAATTCTACCCTAAGTCATAATTGTTAGAAAACAATTTATTAATTAAAAAGCAAAAAAATCAAATTGATCATTAAATTTATGGCAATTTATATTATGGACCCAGGTCCACCTTGCACCATGGACCTGGGTCCAAAACTCACCGTTTTATTAAAAAAAAAAAAAAACACGCTGTTTAATTTAAAAACAACACATTCTTCTTCTTCTTCTTCTTCTTTTTCTTCTTCTTCTTTTTATTGATGCTCGATCTTCTTCTTCTTCTTTTTCTGCTGAATACTGAATCTTTTTTTTTTTTTCAAAATAGTGAAGCTCGATTTTTCTTCTTCTTCTTTTTCTTTGAAATTGTT
>CATKHJ010100366.1:0-12422 GCA_949750685.1 Vernicia montana | reverse complement strand
GAGTAATCTCAATTAGTTAATTAATTAAAAATTAATTTTAATTAATTAATTAATTTTTCAATTAGTTTTCACTCAATTTGATTAATTAATCCTTTTAATTAATCACTTTAATTAATTAATCCTTTTAATTAATTAAGAATTAAGTAATTAAGCAAATCATCAAATTAATTTCCTTTTTTTTTAAAAAAAAACCAACCTTGTTCTACGAAACGGAACTCCTATCCGGCAAAACCATTCTCCCACCCTACAAACCTACAAAGAAGGTATAATTTCTTACCCTCACTCAAACCCCAAACCAATTAAATTTGACCGATCCTTAAACTCCCTCCACCTCACCGTGGAATGAACTACGTGGGTTTTGATCCCCATTCAATGGGGTACGTAGGCAAGCTTGGAATCTAAATCCAAGTTTCAAATCCAAATCCCAATCAATCCCCTTTCCCTTTTATTTTTCATGTAAACTGTCAATTTATACTTTCCTTGTAAATTTCAATTAATTATTAGTTAATTTAATTATTTTAGTAAAAAGGAGCGATCATGTGATTTTCCTAGTACCTATAAGCGCTAGAGGAAATACTCTCTTTTGCTTATGGATGTTTAAATACTCGCTCTTTATTTTTCCATATATCTCATAATCATACCATGCTTATGCATTATAAATCGTCATTAATACTTGCCATTCATGAAATCATTTTTCAAATCAAATTA
The DNA here is from genome assembly GCA_949750685.1 of Vernicia montana. Lineage (NCBI taxonomy): Eukaryota > Viridiplantae > Streptophyta > Magnoliopsida > Malpighiales > Euphorbiaceae > Vernicia > Vernicia montana. The sequence continues at coordinate 11,714 of CATKHJ010100366.1, read as the reverse complement.
AACTAAAGAGCAAAATTGAGATTTTTTTAACAAAAACTTAGTTCCCGAGCTCAACCTGATTCGAGAATTAGTGACTTTATCCTTGAGTAAATTAATCAAAGATTAATTTATTGGAGTCAAATTGGGTTTTTTCTTAATTTTTTCATTTAAATAAATTAGGGTGGCGACTCCCGAATCCTTTCAAAATCAAATCAATTTTCTGAGGTGATAGCTGCTTCCAATCGTGAGCGGCGAAACTCGTACCTTAACTCCCTTAAAAATCACTTAACCTTTTCTTTAAGGCATATTTTTTTTTTAGTGAGGGGAGGGGCGTTCGGGCGAAGCCTCACACATAGACATTCAAAATGGTGTTGGACAACTAATTTGGTGCATAATTTTTGATATCTTATTAACTTGAGGCCGAAGATAAGTGAGTACGTTACATGTATGATCAAGGTTATTTATCATGAACTTAGTAGTGTCTTTGTTATTCGGCCCAAGACTTTGCTTTAATAATCAAGTATTTTTAAGCCATGCATAATATGCGGACTCATTTCATGACTTTGCATGTGGTGTCCAATTTTGTGTCTTTTGGCTAAGATAGTTAGAAAAAATGGCCACGGTAATTGATTTCTTTTAAATGGTCGCGCAATTGTTGACCATTGAGTGAAGCAAGTCAAGTTTCTAATGTTCTTGACTGCAATGTGGCTCGGCTTGTTACTTTGTATACTTGGCTAGACTTGGTCCAAATGTAAGAAGTATTTTAAACCATACTGACATAAGAGTTCATAGGGAAAGGAAGCATGACACTTTGCATTAAAGTGGTAATGATATTTGTTCGAAAGGTATGGATGCATGCAAAGCCTTATGAATGAACTTGGTTTATGAAATCAAAAATTCTAAAAGAAGTGGCTAAGGTCAAGGCTCTTTGATATATCAAGGCTCCTTGAATTGAAATGCAAGAGAAGCTCATCCAAGACAAATATTCAAGATAGACAAATATTCAAGACAAACACCAGCCAAAGAAAAGTCATTTTTGTATAAAAATAATATATAAAGCTGTTTTTTTTACTCTAATTTATTGTAGATTTTATGTAATACCTTAAGCTTGTAATAATTGTTTTTGCCAAGTTGTTCCTCAAGTATGTGTAAATTTTATAAAGTTAGAAATTTATATCAAGGAATAAGATTACGTTTGTTAACTATTTGGAACGAACGTTACAAGCAATTGTGATTATATGAAATTTACACAGAGGATAAAGTCACGTTTCATTAGATTTAGTGAATGCCTGTTAAAGTTATTACATGCAAGGTTAGAATGTAAATACTTCCATTTACGAGGCATGACTTACGAGACGAAGGACTACGAGGCAAGGGAGAAGCTTCGTTTATAAGGATGAGACACAATTACAAGGATGAGCTTAGTTGGGAAGGACAAAGCCTCAAAAAATAAATATGCAAAGTCATTGAGATAGACAAGTTGTTAAGGACGAGGATGAACTTGTCATAAGAGAAGTGAAAAGCTTCAATGATGAGGACGAAGCGAGAACGATCTTGACACAGGCGAGGTGAACAAATGAACTCGACACAAGCAAAATGAGAGAGGAGCTCGGTACAAGCAAGGTGAGTTAAGAAGCTTGACATTAAGGCTATTAATACATGTATAACTATGCGAAACGAGCTGAAGGGCTCAGTTTCGAATCACATACTCCAATATTTAGATTAATTGCAAGTTATCACTTACGAGTTGCATGAAATTGCGTGGATGAGATTACAAGTTACCCATGAATAGTAAGTCAACCAAAAGTAATATTATAATCTTATTTTTCTTTATCTAAGACACCTAGACTGTATCACATAGAACTTTAATGGTTAAGAAACTGATGGCACATATGTGGTTGGAGGAATAGTTATAGTGTTCTAAAACTATAAAGTAAACCTCCATAGCCATTTTACACCAGAACTCACCAAGGATTTTACGTTAAACTTTTTGCCTAGAAATATGTCTTTCTTTGTTTTCCACCATAAAAGTTCAGTTATTAAGGTAAGCTCAGATTTAGAATTTATTATTTGATTTAAGTATAAGTATTAAATATGCTTTATTTTATGCATGATGGTGTATATAACACCTAGGAGGGGACGTGAAGAAGATGATGTTGATAATGATCCTCACTTTTATTTGATGTGAGAAAGGAGTGCAGAGAAAAAGGAATTCTTTTTGTCAAGGTGAGTATAAAATATACTACTATTTTTATATTTGAAATCCTTAAGGCATATAAAGCCTATATTCATGTCCAAGTTACCATGTTATCAAGTTCCATATTTGACTCATGAAAATATGTGAACTGTGTTATTGAACTATATGTTTATTGATATTCTTTTACACAAGAACCTTAATTTCTTTTTTAAAAGTTTGCTAAACCTAAAACAAAAATCTCTGACTAATGTGGATAAGACATCAGACTGTGTGCACACGGGTATCTGCGGATAAGGTATATTGTCTAGATCCCAGTTATGAGGGGTTTCATGTATCCTAAAGTTGGGGTCTGATCAGGCTCATGTATTCAAGGAAGTAATGCTCATAATAAAGCCTTTGCTCCGAGCATGCTAAAATTTATGCCTATGCTCTTATATCATGTTCATGTTATGATTTCTATTAACCTCATGATTTGATACCAAGATACATGTATGCCATGTTCCATTTGTTACCATATTTTCTTCTATATCATGTTTAATGATTGAAAATATATGCTAAGTTACATGTAACCAAGAACCATTCTTATGATCTAGCTTTGAAATACCCAGCCTTTATAAGTATGGTAGTATATTCTCTACTCACTAGTTCATATTAATAATTTTTTAGGAAAAACAATAGCTTACTCAATTCAATTCCTTAGACATTATGGGAACCCATCTTGATCAATGTAAAGCTCAAAGATTATATGTATACTTTATGGTCAATCTAGAAGCTCCATGGATGTTGTTGGTGTTAATATATATCATGTATATTATGAAAATATATAATGATTATTGTACATGTATCAAGTTTATAGTAAATATTTATATTTTATATGAAGTCAAGGTTGGTTATGTTATTCAGGTTATGATATTGGAATATGATCAATTATGGTTTAGTTGCCATTGATACCATGTTGGATTGTTAGTAAGGTATGGGTTCTACGGGTACTCGGTGACCTTAAATCTACCCATACCCTAGGACCGTCACAGCTGTGGACTTGTTTGTGACAAAGTTGGTATCAGAGTATAAGTTTAAGTCCAAAATAGAGAGATATGGACACCATGGAGCATAGGGATACCCTTTCATTTTATTTGAAGTTATCTCTTGTATTTAGATCAACGTTTTCTATTATATGTTAAATCTTCCCATGTATGTCTATCATATATAGTTGCTGCCTAGAGCGAGGCCAAGAGGACGTCTTAGACTGGACCACCTCGCCCTAGAAGGAGAGTATAACCATCACATTTCATAGTTTATGTTGTTGCATCATCACAAGAGGAATCTATAGAACCACTTAGAGCTTGACGTCAAGTGCAAATAGAGGATGAGGTTGTTCCTCTTAAGAATGTAGATGCTATGAAACGTGAGCTTAGGGAGTTACGCCAAGAAATTTGTGAACTTAGGCAGGCTAGATAGAAACAGCCTAAGATTGCTCCACCACCCTCACTAGCTTCAGTGGAGGCTATAGCTCCACCACCATTGTTCCAGCTTATGCACTAGAACCTAGGTAGATGACTAGGAGAGTGCTTGATGATAAAGGTGTTACCATGTAACATTTTAGGTGACCCTAGGTCACCAGAGACTCGGAGGCAGTTTGAAACTAAGTTAAATAGATGAATTGAGGAATAACATAGAAAGAAAATATTCAAAACCCTAAATAGAGCGTGAGTGCAGAAATCGGTACACTAAGTGCGAAACCGATGAATTTCGACTCGGAGATTTTTAATTAAATATTGATTGAGGGAATTTAATAGGAGAAATGTTAATTAGGATACTAGAACCCTAAAAATTAGATTAAAAATAATTTCAAACAAAATTAGAAAATTTAGTGTAGTTTTGAACATATAAGGGTAAAATGGTCATTTGGCTATTAAAATAATCATTATTTTTTACTTTAGAATAACTAAAAATAATAATTAATATATATAATTTGAGGAAGTGGCCGGATGGGGGGGGGGGGAATTTGTGGCTAAGGATTTTACCATAATTTGTGTAGGAAAAAAGATTAAAAAAAAAAAGATGTATATAGATAAGCTCAAATGACTTAACAATATACTTAGCCATTTTATCATTGGTGAACTAAAGAAATAAGGGAGAGTGAAAAGAAAAGAAGAAGAGGAGAAAGAAGCTACGGAAAGAAGAAAAAACAAAGGAAAGAAGATTTGCATGAAAGGTAAGAAGCATTAAATTCAAGTTTGATTTATGTTTATATGTTCTTAGGTTGTTGTTTCTTTCCTTTTTCTTGTTTATGGTTTTGGATTGGATGAGGTATATGGAGGGAATTGATTAATTGAAGATTGAATGGAAGAAAAGATCATGTTTAAGAGTGTTTAAGTGGAGGAAAATGAAGTAGAGGTGATCGGAGAAAAGAGTAGTGAAGTAGACCTAAGGTTTGGTTTTGGTGAGGAGTTGACTACTAGAATTTGATGCTCCAATTCAAGGACCTTGGAGTCTGAATTTGGCCTTGGACAAAACTGAGAAAACATAGGTAGAAGTGTGAATAAGAGTTACATGCAAGGGTTTGAGAAGATTCTTAGTAATTTGTGAGTTATGGAGTTTTCTTTGGAGCTGTCTCTGTGTGCAGGGTTAAGGGAGATGCAAAACTTGAGCAATGCTTTAATTGGTCTTAGCATACGATTATGACTAAAATCAAAACCAATGAAATGGTCCTTGATATTTATTTTTTTATCTAGACAAAGGGCTTAATTATATTCTTAGTACATTGGGATTTATTGAGGCTACAACAGGACCGCCCCTGTATGCAGAACTGATTGGAATACATAAATTAAGATACAATTTTAAGAGATTTAAAGATAGAACTGGGCCAAGATAAAAACAAATGAAATGATTCCTATGATGTATATTTTAATTAAGTGAAATAAGTGTAGCATTTGGCCAAGGGAATAGGATGGTATAGTGAAAACATGGGGAGTAACTCAGCTTGTCTAAGGCAGTGATGTAGGGCAGGATTAGAAATTGCACCAAATTTTGTGTAGAACCCAGAATAAGCTAAAATTTTAATATGTTGTTACCTTGTATGTTAGTTTTTCAATGACTTAATAATAATGGAAATTGGATTATTGTATCTAAAGAGATGACAAAAACAGTGGGGTTGGGTTAGGAAAGGATCCTATAACATGTTTTAAAATTTAAGGTTTTAATGAACTTGCTTATGCAAATTGGACTTATTAAGTGCATGTATGTGTGTAGAGAATAATGAAGAGGAAGGAAATCATCAAATAGAGTAATTGAAGGAAATTTAGTAAAGATAAGTATAAATAAGTGAGTGTATTCTATACTTTTATATACATGGAAATTGCCATAATTGCTTTCTTGATTGAATTATCCACACTGTCATTGCAACATAAATTACTTGTGTCTTGAACACTAACTTTGAACATATTCTTAAATTGTGTTAGATCCATATCCGAATTGAATTGATAGTGATACTTATACATTGCTCGGATTCCTAGAAAATCCTATTTGCTATAGTGTTCCATTGATTTTCCTACCTATCTTATCATATTTATTGTTAAATTAAACCTTTCTCTTTATTAATTGTATATTGATTGAAATACCAAAAAAATGGAATACTGCTATTATTCTTAAAGGCAGAGATCCCTTTTTTCGGTGTAGGAAACACCAGGCTTTGTGCACAATGAAGTGACCCTTGTTAGGAGGGGTTTTGAATGCCCTAGCCGTAAGGTTTAGCAACCTTACGTTGTGGTATTGCTCTAAAAGAAGTGCCTCTGCCACTAGTGGAATTGTTGATGAGTAGTGTAGATAAATTTTGCTCTCATCTATTGAATTCAGATTTCTGCTGAATCCTAGTGCCAGTGTTATTGATATTGCCTTCATTGTTATCGTTCTTAATATTGCCATCATTGTTATATATATATATATATATATATATATATATATTGAATCCTTGATCTTATTGTGAAATCAAATTGTAGTGAATCGAGTGAACTGGCCCCATGTGCATAATTGTTTAGAATGCATTCACTGAATTTTACTCACTCCCCTTCCCCTATTTTTATTTTTAGGAATAGAGGTTTATCAATACAGCTCAAGTTTTATTATTCACTTGATGCTAGAGGTCAATGTAAGGAAATGATAATGTATTTTGATGATCGTATAATTAGTTGTAAGAAAACATATGTAAATAAAATTAGTTTGATATCTAGATGCTTCATGGTACCTAAGAATTATAAGTTAGTGTTGTAAATTATCTAATATGTATAATGATGCTAGTGAATGACTTAATGGATTATTTCGTATAAGAGTGTAGTTAATTATTGATGTGTGAGAATGAACTTGAAAATAAATATTTATATTTGAGAAAAATATTGGTATGATTTGTATTGGTTGTGAAGTTGAGGATATAAGGGAGAAAAATTATTATAAGTGTAATTTGCCTTGCAGGTTTTTTGTTATGGGGAAAGTTATGTGTACTGCTAACTTGCTGCTGGAATTGTACTGGTTTCTTAATGTGATCAGGTTCTACAGATTTTCGGTAGCTTTAGGCCTATCTATGCCCTAGGACCATCCCATCCTGAAAGTGGGATGTGACAAAGGTGGTGTTAGAGCAAAGATAGATAATAACTTAAATGAGAATAGATATATTATAAGCTATAAGTAGTAACATAGAGCATAGAAATTCCTTATTGTCATTTGCAGTTTATCGTTAAGCTTAAATCCGCGTTATCCATATATATTTGACTCATTTCCTGAGTTTTTAATTGTAAATAGTGGTTAGTCAATTATGAAAATTTAGTGTGATCTAATTGAAGATTATAAAAGTAAGAACAGACTTCAACTTTAAGTGTGGTTATGACATAGAATGCCTCCTAAAGGAAGACCAAGGGGACAACCGAGGAGAGGATCTCCCCCACCTGAAAGAATAGTAGCTGCAAATATAGCTCCGAAAGTAGCCTCTATGAACCCTTAATTTTGCACCTTCAGTATATGGTTGAACCTGAAGAACCTTTGGCAGAAGTGTAGCAGTCAAACAGAAGAAGAATGGGTGAAAAAGAGCTAAAAAATTGAAAATCTTCCTGCAGTTGCAGCAGGAAAGACTTGCGGTACCGCAGAGAGAACCTGCGGTTGCCGCAGGATGCTCATATGGTACCGCAAAGGCAATTTTTTGGCAACATTTAGTTGCCGTAGGAGGCCCATGCGGTACCACAGGACTCCTGTGCGGCAGCGACTTTGAAAACCGAAATCCCACATTGGAAAACGGCAAAAATAGTCCCCCACCTCTCATACTATATATTCAAACCCCCTAAGTCAGTTTTCTTCACACCTTGACTTGCTTGATCAACCTGAGATCTTGTAGCAAGCCTTAAAAGCTCTTTTAGCTTGTTCCATAAAAAAGGAACGAGCCCTCTAGTTCTAAAGATTCTTCTTTTATTTTTTTTATTCGCTTTACTCTTTGCTCCTTACTTTGCTAAGCGTGTGCAAGTCTTCCGTTCGAGGTCCGAGTTTCGCCTCAAGCTGAAAGAAGGTGGAATTAAGATCCGGAAAGCAGCTCTGTCCATTTGTCTCCAAACCTTGCAAGTGTAAGGTAAGCATCAATTCCTTTCTTTTTTCCATTTTTCTTTATTATTTGCTTTTATTTATTTGCTTTTATTATTGTCTTATTTTCCCTCCTTGGGATTCTTTTCTCCCCTTTAGGCTCATTGCCTAATTCTTGCTCTTCTACTCCATCACTCTATAATTAATTAAAATTGATTTAATTAGGATAGTTAATTAAAATCCGATATAATTAACTCAACATGGTAAATTAGTTAAAATTAATTAATCCTACTCCATCACTCTATAATTAATTAAAATTGATTTACTTAGGATAGTTAATTAAAATCCGATCTAATTAACTCAACTTGGTAAATTAGTTAAAATTAATTAATTAATCAATCAATCCTCTCTAATCCAATCAATCAAAATGTGATAAACTGGTCTGACGAAAACCCATTCGCAAGAAGGGAGAACTGCGTGGGTTCTGATTCCTATTCAAAGGGATACGCAGGCATGCTTGGTCCAAGCATCGAATCCAATTAAAATTAACCAACTTCTCCCCCTATCACCTTATTCACTAAGTTAGGGTTTTCTCCTTAATTATTAGTTTCCTTTATGTTTTAGTTTGAGGAATGTGTGACTTCCCTAGAATCTATAAGGGCTAGAGGAAGTATCCCCTGATTTGGTTTCATTGCAATATATAATTTACTTATTTCTTTTATTTTGCTTTATTGTGTACTTTTTTATTTGGAATAAATGAATGATCATGCATATCTTAATTGTTCATGCATTAACTTGTTCATGAAATCAATTCTAAGCTATTTTGTATTAAACTTGCCAAACTAATCTTTATTTTAAATGAACTAAAAACCTAATCACCGAATCCTCTTTGGTAAATCGAGGGCTAGTGTACTTTTCCTTTGGGATAAATACTTGGAGTCACTTAATTGGGTTTTTTCCTTAACTTTTCCCAAATAAAATAAAATTAAGGTGGCAACTCAAAAATCTCTTTTCAAAAATCAATCTATTTGAGCTCGGGGGCTCTATCGTGAGTTCTTTCCCAATGAGCATTTCGATTCCCTCTAGCGGATCGAACCGGTGCTTGAGCGATGCCTCATAGTTGGCGACTCCAGTGGGGAAATGACTTTTCTTTTAATAAAAGAAAAATAAGTGGACTAATAATTTGTTTAAATTAAAGTTTGGCACTTTTAATGCAAAAATGGCTTTTATGCATCATTTGCATAGGTTCCTTGCCTTTCAACCTAGTTCTTTAGGAAGACAATAGATAGTGAGTAGCATCGAGTGGGTAACCCTCCTTGGGTCTATTCATCGATAGTGAAATCATCCACCCCGTAACGAATCCTTTGATCCTTTCAAAGGTGTAAAAAGTAAGCACGTATTGTTGGACCCATGCGAGGCTCCTTAACTCACATATAGTTAGGTATAGCGCTGCTCTAGTGTGATGGGTACCCTATTCCAAGCCACCCTTACGTTCATCATGTAATGAACATAGAGCTGACCCTAGGTTGTATGTACCATAATTAAAGCCTTGTATAGTTGCATTTTCATGAAATGACTTTTCATTCATGCATCCATATATACATTCATTGGACCAAGAACCTTAAACCAAGTGTAGTGTCCATCAAGCCCATACCATCCTACCCCAAACAGTGTTCCCCTCCATTTTGACTTGTGGTGATCCTACACTTACCCATCTACCTTTGTTTTGGTTGTAAGGTGAAAATGGCAGGTCTAGATGGAACTCTGCCAAGGGACCCGAATGTTGATGATCCAAATGATCCCAATGAAGCAACTCAACTGAACACACTCTTATCCACCCTCATCCTCAAGCAAGAAGAGAATTTACAAGCAATGCGAGCTGAGTTCAAAAAGCAGAGACTGTCTATTCTAGAAGAGGTGCAAGCCATAATTAGTTGAGCTAGCCTCAACCCAAATAACCCAAGCCTAGCTCTAAACCAAACTACCTCAAACCTGAATCAAGCTACTTCGACCTGGGCCCACACTGTTGTGCCTAAAAGTGTCCTAATAATTCTAGGTTTAGGCAACTACTCGCAAGTATACGAGGCTACTGTAATAATGGTAAGACACCCCAAGGTCATCTCTCAAGGAAGATTGTGCAAGGGTTGTGTGATTATGAACATATAAAATAAAACAATAAAAATAATTCCTAAACACTCTAATCAAATTGGAATGGTGAATAATTAATGAATAGATGATATACTTTACTAAACTAAATTAAACGAGCAGATAAATCTCAAGTTCAACAATTAATTTAAGAAGTCTAGGGTTCAAATTATCCAATTAAAATCTTATGTTGGGATAATTATTAAAATAAATTATTTTGCCAAATTGAATAATTAATTAAACAATCTAATGTAGATTACATGTCTGATAACTTTCGTATTCACAGATTATAACCTAATTAGAATTAATTATTCAATATTTAATTAGGTAATACATTTCTGATTCATACCTAATTTTAATTGAATTCAATTCCGGTATTGAATTTGTTTCTCAACCTCATTTAATACCTAAAATTAATCAAAGGTTGGCCAGATAATTAATTTCTAATTAAAACAATTCAACTAAGATTTGCAAATTAATATAACCTATAATTAGCCCATACATAATCATTCAAAAGGAATCATCATTACCCTATATTGAAAATATTTAGCTCATGATAAATACCATATTCATCAATTCAATCAAGTTATTAATTTCAATCTTAATCACAATCATCATCATGCTAAGAAATTAAAAATAATAATATTAATTGAATTGAAATAAGATTAAAAATAGAATAAAGAATATTGTACTATTTAGGTTAGAGTTTCCTCCAATTCTGATTTCAATCCGCTAAATTAATCTTCAATCCAAAACAAGAACAATTGATAGAAATTTGAAATTAAATCCTAAACTAATTGTTGTTGAAACAGCCGAATAAAATGAAAAGGAGATTGAGAATTGTTCTCTCGAATCAATTATCTCTCAAAACTCTATATGTATTCGCGTCTATGCGTCCCCTTAATGACGGCTCCAAAAATCTACTTAAATAGAGAAAGAAATGAAAACACCCTTTTTGATATTGAAAACACCCTTTTTGCTAGCCATAAAAAACACCCTTTTTGAAAAGGAACAAGGTTATTTTCACTTTGTATAAAGCATGGAAAACACTCTTTTTGATTTCTTCTTCTTCAATGAAAATGCCTCTGCCTCTGTTTCTCTCTGATGCTTCCTAAATGCAACACACCGTTTTGATATTTGACAATTTATCTTAAATTTGTACAAAAATACCATACAGCAAAGAACTAACAAAATAATATTAAAACAACCATCAAAATGACCATATTAAACTAAAAACTAAACAATTAACCTAATAAAATTATCAAAAAATAAAACAGAATAAATTCCCCCACACTTAATCATTTGCTTGTCTTTGAACAGAAAGAACTTAAAGACATAAACAAGCAATTTAACAACAATTCAAAGATTCAATCATGGAACTGCACCTCTTTCTATCTAACATAAATTTTTAGCATAAATTTATTCTCAACCAGCTAGTCATTTCTTAGTCAACAAATAAAGAATATCAATCTATGTATGTAATCATCCATGTATAATCTAAATCTGTACTGTGAATCCATAACCTTATTGATTAATTAGGAATTGTTGTTAAGCAATCATTCAATTTACTAGTTAAGATAGATATAGATGCTCACTTTTTTATTTAAATGCATAATAGCTCTTCCCTAGGTTTAATCCGGAACATTCAACAGAAATTCCTAGAGTGCTTTGCATACTCATACTTGGATCATCGTTTGACGTAAAAGACAACCATGGGGTTTATAGATGCTCCTAGTTACTAAGCAATTCAACTAGAGGAGTAGGTGCCATTATGCAATTCATTTGGAATTACCTCCTTTTGTTTTTATTATTATTTTTCTTTTTCTTTTTTTTT
>CATKHJ010100314.1:0-11549 GCA_949750685.1 Vernicia montana | reverse complement strand
CGTTTCACTTTAGGTTATTAACTTCCCTTACTGACCTAGCTATAAATTCATCTCTAACTTATTTTTTCATTCTCAACCCTAGGTATATTACTATATATTCATATCATTCTTTCATTTTTAAGTTTAGAGAGAGAGAGAGACGACGACGCTGACAGAGGAGAAGAGAGAGAGAGCAGCGCGTGCGTTTCTTAGCCGACGGTGGTTCCAAAAGCTAAGCTTCTCTTTTGTATCCTCTTTTATTCTTGTTTTCCATTTAATTTAATTGTTTTTGTTCATTTTGATTTATGTTCATTTTGTTTTTCTTTAATTTTCCTCACTTTTCTTCACGGTTTCAAGTAATCTATGTTGTTGTGGTAGTTTTGCTTCTCATTTATATTCTGCAAATCATTGGGTTCCCATGTTTTCTTGTCTTTTGGTGTTTTTGGCTTGGATTCGTTATGCAGAGGCTTTGGGGTTTAAATTCTATGTTTATTGATTGATTTATGGCTTTGAATATTGTGTTTGCTGGTGATATTAATTGATTTGTGGCTTCTAGATCGATTTTGTAATTAGATCCGGATGGGTCAGTCCATGTTGAAGTTAGATCTATTGGTTTTGTAATTCTTCTTGTTCTGAAGTTAGATCTATCGATTTTCAAATTCTAATTAATTTCAAACTGTAAGTCTTTATTTACTTACCTTTGGATTTCTCATACTTTTAGGGACAGAAAGGCTCGGTGGTGGTAACAGCGGTTTTGGAAAATCATGGTGACATGCAGGTGGTTTGCAAGGAAGAATAGGGCTCAAATGAAAAGATTTTGAATTTTTTAGATTTTTGTGTAATTTTCTGGGGAATAGTTTGTAATTATTTTTCTTATCTAGGATCAAAATGTAATTTTCTAGTTAAATGGGCCTGTAATAATTTTATTTATTTTCTATATAGATTTAGGTTATAATATTTGTTTAATTATTTGTTCTTTTAATTTGTGTAAAAATAAAATCATAAGTATAAAGATAATAATAAAAAGAATTATATATATACATAGTTATATTAGTAAAATATAAACAGAATACATATATATAATATAAGATGATATTATTTATGGCAGATTAAATTATGTTTAAACTATTTTAAATTATTAATTCTAATAATTCAGAATTAAAATTAATTATTATATAATATGATATACATAACTAAATAAAAATTTTAAGAAATTTTGAGGTATTATAAATTGGTTTAAACTGAAAAAAAAAATATATTTTTAATTATTTAATAATTAATAATATTAATCTGTGAATCTCCATTTTGTTCCGTTCCGTACCGAACCGTCCCATTAGATCCGAATATCCGTACCGAACCGTTTTGAAAAATCGGGACGGTTCGGTACGGAGATTTTATCTTACGGTTCGGTTCCGAAGATTTAATTTTAAAAATCTCCAAAATTCGGTTCGGTTCCAGAGATTTTTCAATCTCCGGATTTCCTCGAACCGTGCTCAGCACTAGTTGTTTCGTTCTTTACCTCCATCTTATAAGAATCTAAGGGACACCTTGATTTGCAGTAGGAAAATTTTGTCTTTAGAAGAGGTTAAAACATCATTAACTTCAAAAGATCTTATGGATAAAAAGCTTGATGATAAATCTAATATTGGGAAACTTCTTATTACTCGAGGTGGTCGACGTAATAATCTCACTTGTAATTACTACAAGAAAAAGGGACACATCAAAGCTGATTATTTCAAGCTTAAAAATAAGCAGAAATTTGAATCTGCATAAACCAATGCTGCTGTAAGTGAGACAGACAATGAATAATTTATATAATTTTGAATTTGCTTATGGAGATGGAGAATGAGTTTACTAATTTCAAATTATGGTAGAATTTTGTTCGAGGTATTTTTTTTTTAACATTTGGTGGAGATTTGTTGAGAAAATGTTAAAAAAAAAGAAGAAGGAAGGTTCAACATTGGTAGGCACCCTATTCGGTGTTTACCAATATTGATTGTTTTGTGGTTTTGGTTACAACTTGTAGCAAGCTGTAACCAAAATAATTTAGAAGGGTTTGAGAGCCTATATAAAGTCTCCCTTCCTCCTCCAAATGGTATCCCTCTCTATATTTTTATCTCTACCTTTATATAATTTGTTTTGATAACTCATAATAATTTCCTTATTATTGAGTGATCATTCTCTTTTGTTACAAGTTTTGATCCTAATTTTGTAACTTGTTGTTTGATATTTTTGTATAAGAGATGTTAAGAATATTGAGTGTATTGGGTTTTGAGATTGAGAATTATTTTTTCTTTGTCTTGTACCACCTTTGAGTTTATTAGTAAAATTTTATCTCCTTCGCTCGTAGATGTAGACTTACGCCGAACCACGTTAAAATTATGTTCTCTTTGTTTGATATTATTTTGTTGTCCAACCTTTTTTACATGGCCAAATAAATTAAACATTGAACAGAAATCCCAACATGGACAACTTGTTCAATCTCAATGTATCATTTCCTGCAAAGTAGAATCCAAATATGAAGTCTACAGGCCTAAAAACTATGGTACTGGTCCAAACATAAGCTGCCCTCTCTATATCAAAAAATAGAAATAATGGAACAGACTATCCAGGATTTTCAATTCGCTGTGAGGATTAATAGGCATATCTATTTCACCTCTCATGCTCACTGCATCATTCAAAACATTAGCTATGAGAAACAGGCATTTTGGTTGGTTGATGTAGAAGTGCTCAACTTTATTTGCCCCACTCATAGTAAGAACTATTTGCTTCATCAGTCTTCCCTCAATTTTATTCCCTACCATGCTGATGTCATCTTTGATGAAAGTTGTTGTAGCTAATGCAGATCAAGCTGATGCAAAGCTATGTACCAGATTTTTGTTTATTTGACAGCAACTGAAAATTATTAATTAGCTTTATTTTTATAATGATGTATGTCAGTTTAGATTTAAAATTAGGACTCAGCTTTATATCTAATCAAATTCAAATTTGATTAGATTTAAAATTCAAATTAGTAGGAGGGAAATATCCTTAAGTCTTGTATAAAATACTTTTGTAATTCTTTGTTAAATATACATGAAAAATAGAGGTTCACTTCCATTTTCTCTTTCTTTTCTTCTAAAAATAAGCTAATTAATCCAACAATTGGTAGTCTTGATCTTTGTGGGACTGTGCAAGAGAGAAAACCAGAGAGCTCACCTCACTAACCAAAAGTTTAAGCACTTGAGTGTATATTTATGGCTTTACCAAACTTTTCAGGCCTTCTCCACCAATATTTAATGGCCAAAATTATCAAATTTGGGCTGGTAAAATGAAGGCCTATTTAAGATCATATGATCTTTGAGATTTTGTTGAGACAGGTAGAGAGGCAACTCCTTTCCCTGAAAATCCCTCTTTAAATCAGATTAAACATCATAATGAAGAAGTAGCCAAGAGGTATAGGGCTCTGTCATGCATCCATTCAGCAGTGGATGAAGTGATCTTCACGAGAATCATGGCCTGTGAGACTGCCATGAAAGCTTGGAACAAGTTGCAGTAAGAGTTCCAAGGGAGTGACAAAACATGGCAAATGCAGCTGTTTAACTTAAGGAAGGAGTTTGAGCTACTAAGAATGAAAGAATCTGAGAATGTGAAGGTGTATTTTGACAGAGTGATGAAGATAGTCAACCAGATAAGGCTACTTGGAGAAGAATTTACAGAGAATAGAATTGTACAAAAAGTGATGATGACTCTTCCTGAAAGATTTGATTCAAAAATTTTCTCACTTGAGGATGTCTGGGATTTGTCTCAACTTACTCTCACTGAGCTTGCAAATGCTCTTCAGGCTATTAAGCAAAGAAAAACCTTTAGAGAGGAGGATAACTTAAGTGAGAGTGCTCTTGTAACATCTTATAAGTCAAAATCACAACCCGATGAAGCCAAGAAGGATTCAAATGCAATAAGAGGAAGAGATAAGAGAAATCAACAAAATAATAAGGGAAGGAACATAAGATCCATATTTCCACCTTGTCCACATTGCAAAAAGACCAATCATACAAAAAATTATTATTGGTTTAGGCCTGTGATTCAATGTAAAGCCTGCAAGCAATTTGGTCAATGAAAAAGGTGTGTCCTGGAAATACAAGTCACCAAACTCATGCTCAACCTGCTTAAGTCATTGAAACTCTAGAAGTTCAAGAGGAAAAGCTTTTTGTTGTTGCAGTTGTTGAAGAATGCTTTTTTGCAACTCATAATTATGATGATTGGCTGATTGACAGTGGATGTACACATCACATGTCAGCAAACTTAAAGAATTTCAAAGACCTGAACATAAATTATACCTCCAAAGTCAGACTTGGAGATGGGAGACTTGTTGATGCTAAAGGGAAAAGTGATGTGTTAGTGAAGACTCCTATAGGTACAAAACTCATAACTGATGTATTGTTTGTGCTTGAAATTAGTCAAAATCTCTTAACTGTTGGCCAATTACTAGATAAGAATTATTCTCTGAATTTCAAAAACAAAACTTATGAGATTTTTTATTCTGTTGGTGTAAAGCTTATGTTAACAAAAATGAACAATAGAAGCTTCAATCTTGAATTAAAAAGTATGAAATTGAAGCATTTGTTGGTGTTGAATCTGATTCTTGTCTTTGTCATAAAAGACTTGGCCATACTAATTATGATACATTAAAATTACTTGAGAAGGGAAAAAGTGGTAAATGATTTACCTATTATAAGTTTGCATTCTGGTGTTTATGGTGTCTGTCAACTTGGCAAACTTAGCAAGACTCCATTTCCTGTTAATCAAGCTTGGAGAGCAACAAAAAAACTCAAGCTAGTTCATACTGATGTATGTGGACCTATGAGCATACCTTCTTATAGTGGCAACAAATATTTTCTCTTGTTTATTGATGATTTCACAAGGTATTGATGGGTTTACTTTCTCAATAATAAATTTTAAGTCTTTGCTATGTTTCAAAAGTTCAAAGCTGCTGTAGAAAATCAAAGTGCTCATTTGATTAAGACCTTGAGGTTTGACAATGGCACTGAATATACTTCAACTCAGTTTCAATTATTTCTTCAAAAGGAAGGCATCCATCATCAATTCTCAGTCACTTACACACCTCAACAAAATGGTGTAAGTGAAAGAAAAAATATATATGTTATGGACATGGCCAAATGCTAGTTATTTGAAAAAAATTTGCCTAAGAAGCTTTGGGTATAGGCAGTAAATACTGCTATCTATCTTCAAAATAGGCTTCTAACCAAGGCTATTGATGGAAAAACACCTTATGAAGCCTGGGTAGGTGTTAAACCATCAGTAACTCATTTGAAATTCTTTGGAAGTGTGTGTTATACATATATTCCTGAAGCAAAAAGGGAAAAACTTGATCAGAGATCTGAAACTAGCATCTTTGTTGGGTATAGCAGTGTTTCAAAGGGATATAGAATTTTAAATCCCATCACTGAAAAGATTTATGTGAGCAGAAGTGTCAAGTTTGATGAGAATGCTGCTTGGAATTGGGAGACAATGGCTATAGGCACCTCCAATCAAAGTGCTGATATTGAAAACATTCCCCAAGAATAAGATGTTACTTCACAATATGAGGATTCCGATGATGAGAATTATGCTATGAGGGGTACAAGATCCTTGCAATATGTGTACAACAGATGTAATATGGCCTTGTTAGAACCCACAAGTGTTGATGAAGCAATGCAATCTCCATAATGGAAAGTGGCTATGGAGGAACAGATTAAAGTTATTAACAAAAATGATACTTGGATGCTTGTTGGTAGACCTGAAAGCAATCAAGTAATTAGAACTAAATGGTTGTTTAGATTGAAACTTAATCTCGATGGCTCTATCAGTAAGCACAAAGCAAGATTAGTGGTGAAAGGGTACTCTCAACAGCAATGAATTGATTTTATGGAAACTTTTGCTCCTGTGGCCAGTTTTGACACTATTAGATTGCTTTTTGCTATTGCTGCTCACAAAGGTTGGAAAGTTTTCCAACTTGATGTCAAATCAACTTTTCTCAATGGTGTTCTTGAGGAGCAAATATATATTGAACAACCATAGGGATTTGCTGTCAAAGATGTTGGTGATAAGGTTTATTTGTTGAAGAAAGCTCTATATGGATTAAAACAGGCCCCTAGAGCCTGGTATGAAAAGATTGATGGCTATTTACTTGATTTGGGTTTTGAAAGAAGCATAAATGAAGCTACACTTTATATTAAACAAGTGAATGCAAAAACTTTGATAGTTTCTATCTATGTTGATGATATTCTTGTCATTGGTAGTGATTCAAATTATGTTGATGAATTCAGGCGGCAAATGCAGGAAATGTTTGAGATGAATGATCTGGAGTTGATGTGTTATTTCTTGGGAATGGAAGTAACTCAAACTTCCAAAGGTATTTTTATTTCTCAAAAGAAATATGCAGCTGAAATATTGAAGAAATTTTCTATGTCAAATTGCAAGGCTGTTAGTACTCTAGTAGTTTAAGGATAGAAAATGCAAAAGAATGATAGCACAGGGTCTGTTGATCCTTCTATTTTTAGAGGCATAATTGATTCCTTACTATATTTATCAATTACAAGGCCAGATATTATGTATGCAACAAGTGTTCTTTCTAGATTCATGCACATGCCAATTGAAATTCATCTTAAAGCAACAAAGAGAATTCTGAGGTATATTCAAAGCACAATTGGATTTGGTGTCTTTTATAGGAGATTCACAACCATAAAGCTCTTAGGATTCACTGATAGTGATTGGGCTGGTTCATTAGATGATTCAAAAAGCACTTTAGGTTATTGCTTTACTCTTGGTTTTGGCATCATATGTTAGAGTTCAAAGAAGCAAGGCTCTATTGCTCAATCAATAGCAGAGGATGAGTACATGGCTGCCTCTGCTGCTATGAACCAAGCCTTATGGCTGAGAAAAATCTTAGATGATTTAAAGTTTAAACAGAGCTGTGCAACTGAGATTCTCTGTGATAATAAATCTGCTATGGCAATGGTTAAGAATCCTGTCTTTCATGGAAAGACCAAACACATTAAAATTAAATACCATGCCATTAGAGAAGCTGAGAAAGGAGGGGAAGTTTTGTTGCTGCATGTTCTGCTGAAGATCACCAAGGGTCTGCAGAAAAACAAATTTAAAGAGCTGAAAGATAAGCTTGGAGTTGTTGATAGCTCTTGCATTAAGGAGGAGTGATGAAAGTTGCATTAGCTAATGCAGATCAAGCTGATGCAAAACTATGTACCATATTTTTGTTTATTTGACAACAATTGAAAATTATTTTTGAATTAGCTTTCTTTTTGTAATGATGTATGTCGATTTATATTTAAAATTAGGACTCAACTTTATATCTAATTAAATTCAAATTTGATTAGATTTAAAATTCAAATTAGTAGGAGGGAAATATCCTTAAGTCTTGTATAAAATACTTTTGTAATTTTCTATTAAATATACATGAAAAACATATGTTTACTTCCATTTTCTCTTTCTTTTCTTCTAAAAATAAGCTAATTAACCCAACAATTTTCTTTTATAACTGCAATGGTTAAATTTCTGCTAATTACATGGAATATGGGATTACTTGCAATGCCAAGTGTAGAAATAAAATTTTTATTGCATTTTGAACACTGTATATGGCTCAATTCTGCTAATTACATGGAATCTTGGATTACTTGCAATGTCAGGTTCAGAAATAAAACTTTTATTGCATTTTGAAACTTAGTATGAATTACGATATAATGGGGTGGTGCAAAGATGGATTAAACTTTGATACCATATTGTGTTTTATAATATGAATTTGAGAGAACCAACCTTAAAAGCTAGTCATTAAGGTTGGAGAGCTCATTTTTATATTAATCAATTAATATGTTTGTATTTACTAAATGTGAGATTTTTTTCCCACACATTATATTCTTAACACACTGCAATGATGTTTTAACTGGCAAATTGGTTATCAATTGATCACTATGTTTATGATTGTGGATCTGAGACCTAAATAAAGATTCAATAGTTTATGGCTAGTGTATTTATGTTGCCCTTAAAATCAATTGTTTTGAGTTGATGATAATATGGGAAATATAGATTGTTCTGATTTTGGCTTGTTAATGGTCATTGTCTATATACATATTGCATACTTTTTCTTATTACCTCAGAAGGTGGTTTAATACATAATTCAAATCCATGTGGATGATTGATTCACATTATTGGCACCTTTGAGACTTTGACCTCCACAACGTTCATTATCATTTTCTACAGGACTATGCACATCTTTTCTTCCAAAAGTTGTGGACCATGCCTTTCACCAACAAATCAACTGCCTAGCATTGCAGTTCCTTTGTGGTGGATGAGTTGAATAAAGAAATTCAGAAGATCCAACTAGTAGGGGTCAGAAACATGGAATCAAGTTCAAAGCATCTTCCAAAACCCGTCGACGAATGAAATTTCCATCACTAACTCAATGCTCTAGCTATATTTGAATTTTAGGAAATGCAAATCTTTATAACTTGAGTCTTCCATATATGTTCCCCTGGCACTTGTTATTTTGGAATTAAGGGTAGAAAGTCGAGCACTATATTTATTTCTTTCCCAATTCCTCACTTGATTTTAATAATTATACAGAATGTCCCAATTTGAAAATCTACTACACTCTTGAGGATAAAATGATGAAGGTTGTGACACAAATGCTGTGAATTTAGTATTTTTGATGAAATACTTTTTGATGTACTTATTTTAATGAAAGCAAATGTGTGATAATGCTTGAAGTTAGCATAAATTAAGAGAACAAAAATCATGTCAGTAGTTAGGAGTAGTTAATTAACTTTTTGACTCTTCCCAACTACTGTTATGCTTATATTGCCTTTATAAGGCTTTTGTTAATGAAAGTTATTTTAAGTTTTCCTTATTTTTCATTCTCTCCTCTTAGAGTTATATTCATCAGTGGTATCAGAGCTCTTTCTATTCTAAGAAGGGCTGTGTGTAAGAGAGTAAACAAGTCAGCAAACCTTCCAAAAAACCACAGTTTAAAAAATGGCTGTTAAAGATTTTTTAGCAGCTACACCTCTTATCTTCAATGGTGAAAATTACCACCTTTAGGCCTTCAAAATGAAAACATACTTGAGGGCTTTTGATCTATGGGAAGTAGTAAAAATAGGTAGAGATCCACCTCCAATAAGAGCTAATCCCACCATAGCTCATATTAAGCAATATAGTGAAGAGTGTGCAAAGAAATACAAAGCTCTTACCTGTATACAATATGCTATGTCTGATGTCATTTGCCAAAAAATTATGGCATGTGAGTCAGCCAAAAAAGTCTGGGATCTCTTGAAAAATGAGTTCCAAGGTAGTGATAGAACAAGGTAAATGAATTTGCTAAACTTAAAGAGAGAATTCAAAATTCTAAAAATGAAAGAAACAGAGACTGTAAAGGAGTACATTAACAAGTTAATAAAAATAGTCAATCAAATTCGTTTACTTGGTGAACAACTTCTTGATAGCAAAACTGTGGAGAAAGTTCTTGTGAGTTTACCTGAGAAGTTTGAATAAAAAATCTCTTCTTTGGAAGATTCAAAGGATCTATCACAGATCACACTTTCAGAGCTCTTAAATGCTCTTTAAGCCTTAGAACAGAGACAATCTTTAAGGCAAGAAGAGGTAGGTGAATTTGCAATTTTATCAAAAATAAAAGGCAATCCTCAGAATAATAAGGAAGGAAAGAAGCATAGTGGTGAAAAAAATAATAAGAAAGATGGTGAAAGAAACAAAGATGGTGAAAGAAAGAAATTTCCTCCTTGTAGTCATTATAAAAAAAAAAAAAATCATCTAGAAAGAAGATGTTGGTTCAGACCAAGTATTCAATGCATAATATGTAAGAAATTTGAGTACATTGATAAGGTTTTCAAGTTAAAAAACAACTCTCAGAATCAGCAAGCTCAAGTTGCAGAAAAACAAGAACTTTAGTCTCAGAAGGAGCAATTTTTTGTGGCTACCTGTTATGCAATTCATACCAGTAATGATGCTTGGCTTATAGACAATGGATGTACTCTTCACGTGTCCTCAAATCCTACTTTATTCAAGGAGTTGGATAGATCTTATATCTCCAAAGTCACAATTGGCAATGGAGAAAGCTTGGATGTAAAAGGAAGAGGTATTGTTGATGTGAAAACTCCATCAGGTATCAAATACATTTCTGATGTGTTATTTGTACCTGAAATAAGTCAAAACTTATTAAGTGTAGGCCAAATGCTTGAAAGAAAATATATCTTGCATTTTGAAGATATGTCATGCATTGTTTATGATCCAAGTGGTAGTAAATTGTTCACAGTGAAAATGAAAAACAAAAGTTTTCTTGTGAATTGGAAAAATATTGATATTCATGCATATACTACTACTGTGAATGACTCTGATATATGGCACAAGAGATTTGGCCATTTCAATTTTTATTCCTTGAAGCACATGCATGATAAAGCTCTTGTTGATAATATGCCTACAATACAAGTCTTTGATGATGTTTGTAAGATTTGTCAACTTGGAAAGCAAACCAGAAAACTATTTCCTACAAATCAAGCTTCAAGAGCTATTGAGAAATTACAACTCATCCATACAGATGTATACGGTCCCATGGCTACTCCAACTTTGAAAGGAAGCAAATATTTCCTCTTGTTTATAGATGATTTCACTCGAATGTGCTGGGTTTATTTTCTCCAACAAAAGTCAGAGGTAGCTGTTGTATTTCAGAAATTCAAAGTATGGATTGAAAAGCAAAGTGGCTTTAAAATTAAAACATTCAGATCTGATAATGGCACAGAATATACTTCTCAAGAATTTGATAAATTTTGTTCTAATGCTGGTATTCATCATCAACTTACAATTCCTTACACTCCTCAACAAAATGGAGTGAGTGAAAGGAAAAATAGAACAATCATGGAGATGGCCAGGTGTCTTTTGTTTGAAAAAAAATGCCAAAGAAGTTTTGGGTAGAAGCTGTACACACTTTTGTATATCTGTTGAACAGACTTCCTACAAGGGCTTTGAATGACAAAACTCCATATGAAGCTTGGTTTGGAGTTAAGCCCTCTGTTGATCACCTTATAATCTTTGGTTCATTGTGTTATGTGTATATTCCTGATGTTAAAAGAAAGAAGCTGGATCAAAGGTCTCTTGAAGGTGTATTTCTTGGTTATAGTAGCAACAATAAAGGTTATAGGGTGTTTGATGTGAAGACTCAGAAGGTTATTATTGCAAGAGATATCAAATTTGATGAAGTTGGAATGTGGAATTGGGACAAAGGCATAGCAGAACCTTGTTACAAGAATTCAAATCAAGACAATAAACCTCAAGAACAAGATGCAACTATTTCAGAGCCAGAGTTAAATGACAATTCAAATTCTGACTCTGAAAGTGTTGCAAGAGGAATAAGATTACTTTCACATTGTATGCAAGGTGCAATATTGCCTTGTCAAAACCTTCATGTTTCAAATATGTAGCAAGTTCACAAGGTTGGTTTGATGCAATGAAAGAAGAATTGAAAATGATTGAGAAGAACAAAACTTGGCAACTAGTTGACAGACCAA
>CATKHJ010100278.1:0-10017 GCA_949750685.1 Vernicia montana | reverse complement strand
AATATAACAATAATAATAATAATAATAATAATAATAATTATTATTATTATTATTATTATTATTATTATTATTATATATAAGGAAAAATGAAATCGGGAGTGAATATTTTTATTTAGGAGTTGACTAGGGCGAACTGATTTTTTTTTTTTTTTTTTTTTAACTTGGAAACAGATTTTTGTTTATGAAATTGAATTTTTAATTTTTCGTATTACGAAAACGTGCCTAAAACATTTCAAATAAATTTTCGTAAGTTTCCAATCAAGAAACGTTTTCGAAACATAAAAAAGCGATATTCTGAAAGTTTTCATGCAACATAGATTGTTTCTTAGTATTTGGAGTTCATTGTCCAATACAAACATAAAATATTACTATTACCCATCATCATTAGATTGTGGAAACAAGATTAATAAGTTATTAAGTACGCTAACCACACTCTCCTTTCCAACAATATTTCTTCTTTTAGTTTAGTCCTCTAAATGTCTACCACTTCCACTGTATGGGTAAATGATACAAAAATTATTAAATTTTAGTATTTTTTTTTAATGTGGTCACTAAAAAAAATTTCTTGCAGGTAAAATTCTAATTTTTTTTTTTTCAATCAGAGGTTATTAGTTAGATTCAAGTCAAAATTTCTCTGGAGTGCTAACGTGACATGCCACGTAATTCTAACTATCTGACTCAACACACCACTTCGGATTCACGTCAGATAAATCTTAGTTATCACATTAGAAAAACTCCCAAAATTTAATATTTTTTGGATCATTTATATTTTTTGCGTTTTGATTCTTTTAATTATTTTTTTTCTATTTAAAATATTCATTTAATTTTTTAATTAAAAAAATATTCATTTAATTATGTTTACTTATATATTTTTTTAATTCTTTCGAGTGAAAATATTTTTCTAATTTATACTTTATTTAATTTTTATAAATTAAAACAATAACTTTTTCCTAAAAATCAATTTATGAATCCAAAACCATTGGTTACTTTTTTTTTATTCAAAATATTATTTTAATTTTTTAAGTGAAAATATTGTTCTAATTTAAATTTTTGAAAGAAAATAAAGAATTATTTTGCCATATTGAAATTTAAATAAATCGTTTATTAATTTGAATATAAGACTATCTAATAGATCATAAATCTTAATTATTGACTTGTTGCTATTTATATAAAAAATTATATAAATTCTTAAAATCATCTAATAGATCTAATAGTTATTAATTTATTAGAAAAATATCTTCTAATTTAATAAATTTAAATTAGAATAATATTTTCACTTTAAAAAATTAAAAGAATATTTTGAATAAAAAAATTAACCAATGATTTTAGATTCATAAATTGATTATTAAAGAAAAATTATTGTTTGAATTTATGAAATTAAATAAAGTTTAAATTAAAAAATATTTTCAATTAAAAGAATTAAAAAAATATTTTGATAAAAAATAAAAAATAATTAAAAAATATTTTGAATAAAAAAAGTAATTAAAAGAACCAAAAGGTAAAAAATATAAATGACTCTAAAAATACTAAACTTTGAGTTTTTTTATGTGATCACTAAAATTCATCTGACATTAATTAAAAATTTAAATATTCGTCAGTAAAAAATTTTCTTTAGTGATCACATTAAAAAACTCAAACTCAAAGTTTAAATCCTAAAAAAAATCTACCGGGCGCACTTCATTTGGCCGGGGAAAATGAAAAAAGCAAAACAAAAAACTCAATTGAATTCTAAGGGTCCATGAGAAATCTGAGAAATCCCTTGATCATAGGAGGATGAAACAATTTACAGTTGATTAAAATTAAGGAAAATCAATACAAATATTAAACTTTAAAAATTGCTCTTTTATCCGTCTTTTTACATTTGAAAAATTGATGGCAGAAATATTAATCAGCTTCCATAAAATTTCTATATCAACACAAAACTTTTAAGAAAAAATAAAGTTACTAAATTTTTGTTTCTGTATATTTATATCAAACAAGAAAAAAAAAAAAAAAAGTATATACAAATTTTTCTGGTTTTTTTTTCGTGGATTTTATCCAGCAATAAAACACAAGTTTTTGAACCTCAAAAAATCATACAAAACTCATATTAATGAGTATTATATATTCATTAACTATTAGCCACTAATTATCTTGATTCTTGAATGAACTGGCTCTTCATCTATAGTCTCCAACAATGGCTTCTTTGACCTTGACATTGACATCCTATGTCTAAACTCCGGTGTCGAAAGCTCTTCAATACCTTCCAAACTCAGCCTCGGCACCGCCGCCACGTCACTTTTTCCCCGGTTATCATCAGACGTAGTATCAGGCTGGATTCTAACTTTCCCTCCAGATACCCTTTTCAGAGCAGAGTTTGCAGTGATAAACAGAGCACCCAAATCACTTGCTGTGACTACAGAGTTCTTTCTATGCATTGGAAACATTACATACACATTTGCCTTTTCAAGATCATCATCTGCGTTTAGAGGACAAAATCTACGGCCAAGTTTTAGAGATTTAGTGTTAACTATAAAAAAATTTGGCGTTTCAATCATTAGCTCCGCCACTTTGGTAGACGGCTGGTGGTGGATTTGGCGGAGTTCTCCGGTGGGCAAGATCACTTTTATTGATTTTGAGTTCTTGAGTAGTAGTGGGTTTGCTAGTTTGCAAGAGATGTAGTTTCCCATTGTGATTTCAAGAAACAGGGGATTCAAGATTTCAAGAATGCTAAAGAATCAAGAAATTCAAGATTCAAGAATTGGTGTTTTTGGGTGATTTTTGAGCTCTGTTTTTGTGTACATATGATCAAGATTGAAAAGGAAAATGATTGAGGGGGTGGGAGATTGGTGGGGTTGACATGTTTATATATAGGAATAAATGGTCTAAAACGATGATTGTGGGGTGAAATATTCTCAGGGCCAGTTGTGTTGGGATTAGGAGACGCGTTGATTTTGATTTTTTTTTTTTAACAAAAAAAAAAAAAAAGAGCCCAAAAAGGAATGAAAGTTTAAAGGAACACAGCCCTACCATTTTAGATAAAGTTTGATATATATATATATATATATATATATATATATATATATTAACCAGTGACTAGTGAGATATTCAGATGATACTGAACTCTTTTACACAGCTGTGAATTGTTAATTTGCAAATTCGAATTCAAATTTCAATGGAAATTTAATTGATAAAAATATGGATATAAATTAGTCAAGCCGTTCGCGAGCGATTCGGTGTTCGGCTCGATAAAAACTCATTCGTGTTCAATTCATTTAATAAACGAGTCAAGTTTAAGTCTTATTTTAAAGTTCGATAAATAAATGAACCGAGTTTAACTAAAGTTAAGCTCAGTTTTATTAGTTTCATGAACAGTTCGATTATAAGCTAGCGAACGACTCGATTAATAGGCTCGTGAATAATTTGATTATTATTATTATTATTATTATTATTAACTTAATAATTTTGACATTTCAAAAAATGTATTTTAATACTCTTATAAATTTTTTGGTAATTTAATTTGACTAAAATATATATTTTATTAATTAATATAATATAATATTTCCTTATTATATAATCTAATATTCTAATCTTTAAAAATATTTTTTTATTAATTA
This sequence comes from Vernicia montana, assembly GCA_949750685.1. Classification (NCBI taxonomy): domain Eukaryota; kingdom Viridiplantae; phylum Streptophyta; class Magnoliopsida; order Malpighiales; family Euphorbiaceae; genus Vernicia; species Vernicia montana. The sequence continues at coordinate 6,421 of CATKHJ010100278.1, read as the reverse complement.
ATATATTTGTAATATATATGATAATCAATTTTATGATTGAATTTTTTTTTTCCACTAATTGGATGATTTTGCTTTTATGTTAGTTTTAAGTATTTTTGTTATAGTTATTTTATTAAAAATAAATATTTAAAAAGTTGAGTATTTTGATAAATTATAAACGAGTTTCAAAGCGAGTCGAACTCGAATTTGAGCTTAGCTCAATTATAATTTATTAATGAGCCGAGCTCGAGGAATTGAGCTCGAGCTCAGCTCGAGTTTAAATTTGAGCCGAGTTTGAACATAATTTTTAAGCTCGATCCAAAACTTGAGCTCAGAAAAAAAATATTGAGTCAAACCTGAACAAATTAAAACTCGGCTCTGCTTAGCTAGATTATAGCCCTAGATTAAAATATATATATATATATTGAATACATAAAATACATATGAAAATATTATATATTTTATAATAATTATGTATATGAAAATTTACATGAATTTGTAAATAATGAATCTCATACTTGGAGTTATTTAATTATCACTTGTATTGCTGATAATTTTAATTAAATATAAATATTTTCTAACAACAATGAAAATCATTCTTATGTTTTGCCATAAAATTTTCTGGTAAAAATATTTTCCTACTATCAAAAATCTCAAGTTGGAAATAATGGAGTGAAATATTTTTATAAGAAGAAAATAATTATTTCTATTATATTTCTCATATATTTGGGTATTAGCCATACAAAAATTTAATGAAATATATGCATGTATTTCAGTTTTTCATTCTTTACATTAATGTATTGTATTAAGTATTTTACAAGATATTAAAGCACTCAATGACGAAGATAAGGGGTCAAGGTGGATATGGCCCCTTCACATCTAAAATATAAAAATTTTTAGGTGTAAAATTATAAAAATTTAGTCATATATTTTATTTGACCTTTTTATTTTAGATGAATTTTTTTTTTAAATACACATAAATTAGCTTAATTATATATACTACATTAATATAAATTATGGTCTAAAAAATTTGATCTTCTATAAAAAAAATTTATGGCTCTGTCAATGAAAAAGAAATTTGATCTCCTATAAAAAAAATTTATGGCTCTGTCAATGAAAGCATTTGTACATATATATACAAAAATCCTAGCCGTCTTTGCTTCTCATTTTCTCTCTAATTTTCCCTTAAGTTTTATTTGTTGAATCACTGCCGATCTTCTCTTTTGATCGGCGGTGGTTTCAATATCTTCTGTTAAATTTAATATGGATAGTCTCATCTCTGCTGTTGTTGCCACATCCACCACTGACTCCTTCTGCTTGATCTCGTTCTCTGTCTCATTGCTTCTGCCATCATCTCTCAATCTTCGTTTTTACCATATGTTTATGGGTGAGTTTGTATTTATTACTGCTATAGTGATATTTTTTATTTTATTATTTTGTGTTAAATTGTATTTTATTTTTTATATTATTTTGTCTTCTCTTGTTGAAAGTTTTGTTATATCTTCCATTATTTGAAGTTGTTTTTTTATTATGAGTCTAGTGGTATGTATATGCACTGTTGCGTTTCAGATGCTCGCAAAGAGGATAGTGATTTTTCACATTGTTCCACTATTACAGTCCCAGTTTTTCAAAATCAACTATATGGTAGTTGGATGTTTTGTTGAATATTTGCGATCTGCGAATCAATTTACTTTTGTTAGAGTAATTAATTTTATGTTAAATTTTTTTCTATTAAAATTTATATTCAGCTACTGATAATTAATGAAATTTAAATTTATTTTAAAAAAGGAAGCATTTGTACATATTCTCTCAAAAAATAAATATTTGTATAAATTAACTCATCTCTATTTTTATAAACAGATTCAATTTTTTTTTTTTTAATAAAAATTTGAAGTTGGTATCTCTAAATGAAAATCTCAAATTTACAATTTTTTTTGAAAGATTTCAGATTAATTAATAATTAACAATAACATAGTAAACCAATTAAAAATATATAGATAATGAAGCTTTTTTTATTTAGTAGAAAATAATTATTAATTTGGGATGGGAAGTAAAAGGGAAGGTGGAGGGGGGGAGGGGGGAGGAGTTGTTGAAGAATTATCCTACAATAAAAAGTCAGCTTTGCTTATATGTGCATAAATGAATATAATAATTATATAATCTGAGCAACAAGGAAGTTAAATGTCGGTGTCGGTGTTGGTTAATAACTTCTATAACTATATAATAATATAATAATCTTTTATATGTATATATAATTATATTCTATCACTAACTTGATGGTAAAGAGATTTCGAGTTGAAATCTTTTTTTTTTTTTATCAGTAGTGAGATTCATTAAAAATAAGTATAGTCCTCAAAAAAAAATTCTCTCATCTCTTTAACACTAATCATTATATATATATATATATATATATATATATATATATATATATATATATATATATATATATATATATAATTAATGAAAAAAATTACGGGCTTTTAAACTGAATCTTTGGTAAATATTGTATTTTTCAATTTCAGATCAAGTTCATGAACAAAGTTATATATAATTATATTGTAAATTATTATTATTATTATTACCCTTTCTCACGCTAAAACGTAAGCTCATCAACGTGGCCGGCCGCTACTGCGTCACAAGAATATTTGGCACCAACACTTTCCACTATCTTTCTTATTCCACAATTCTTTGAAGGGTTAATAGTATAGTATAGTAAGTATATATAGATAAATAATATTCACATGGGACTTATCAATAATTAATAAAAGCAAGAAATAACATAAAAAATAAAAATCATTTTGAAGAAAAAAAAAAAAAAAAAGAAAATTCTTACCATCGCGATCAAGATTTTTAACTTTTGTTCTAATGGTCATGAGTGTCGAAAAAGCACTCCGTTGGTTAAGTGGATACCGACGAAAAACAGTTGATTATAATTATGAAGATGCCAATTATTGTGTTTTCTTCTCTTTTCCTTCATTTTTGTTTTCCTCTCCATTAATGACCATGCCATTTTATCAAAGTTTTTTATTTATGAAGTTATTGATTTTTTTTCTTATTTTTTATTAAGTTATTAATAGGTCTCATAAAAATATTTATTATTCTATAAAAGTGTATAGAGAATTGTATATATTTATTGTGAAATTCGAGTTTTTTACTTTCACCAATAATAACAAATTCACTTTGAAACTATTGCATAGGTAAATAGAGTAAGAACGATTGTACTAACAAATCATCTCAAGGTAAATTTCCAGGAAAGAGAGGTGGATCACAAAGAACACACTTAAGTACCAAATCTTTCCTTAGTTAAAATTTTATCAAGACAAATAATTTAATAGCACAATAATTCACTACAACTATACAAGACAATAACTATTGACATAAAAAAGAACACCTGAATTTTAACGAGATTCGGCCAATAATGCTTACGTCATCGGACACTACCAAAATAATATTTCAATATAACAAAAAAATATTACAAAGAAGAGAGAGAAGAAAGAATACAATTAAGCTTTAGAAATTAGAGAGACTTAATTGTTTTGGGATAATTAAGATCAAAGAAGGAGACTTCCTTTTATAGCCTTAGAAACCTCCTCCAAACCCACACACAAACGATGTGGGATTTGTGTAAAACACAAATGAGCCACAAAAGTCCACAAATGTGGGATGAAAAATGAGTCAAAGTCAACAAATCTCCACATTGGCGAATTATAAATCCCAGCCAAACATTCTCTTACAAATTCAATCTTCAGTAGTATATGCAAATCCCAATTTTCAATTTTTAACAATATTGATCAAGTCCAAACAATGTTAAAACTTGATCGCAGTTACAACTTTTATCAACATGTCAGTAGGATTCTCAATAGTCTGGATCTTTTGAATTAGTACTTGACCTTCTTCCAGAATCTCCCGTACAAAGTGATACCTGACGTCGATGTGCTTCGTTCTTGCATGATAAACTTGGTTCTTTGCTAAATGAATAACACTTTGACTATCACAGTGCACTTTAATGTGCCTTTGTACAATTCTCAGTTCACCAAGCAACCCTTGAAGCCAAATTGCCTCCTTTACAGCCTCTGTAATTGCCATGTACTATGCTTATGTAGTAGACAAAGCAATTATTGACTGTAAGGTAGACTTCTAACTAATTGGTGCTTTCCCAAGTGTAAACACATAACCAATAGTTGATTGATGTTTATCCAAATCACCAGCATAATTAGAATCACAGTATCCGACTACACATTGATCAACCTGCCTATCCTTCTCAAACATCAATCCAACATCTACCGTGTTCAGAATATACCGTAGAATCCATTTCACAGCTTGCCAATGCTCCTTTCTAGGATCATGCATGTACCTACTCATTGCCCCAACTGCCTAACTGGTGCTTTTCCAAGTGTAAACACATAACCAGTAGTTGATTGATATTTATCCAAATCACCAGCATAATCGGAATCACAGTATCCGACTACACACTGACCAACCTGTCTATCCCTCTCAAACATCAATCCAACATCTACGGTGTTCAGAATATACCGTAGAATCCATTTCACAGCTTACCAATGCTTCTTTCTAGGATCATGCATGTACCTACTCACTGCCCCAACTGCCTATGAAATGTCGGGCCTTGTATACACCATAGCATACATCAAGCTACCAACAACACTTGTATACGGGACTTTTAACATATATTCTCGTTCAGCATCATTCTTCGGTGACAGAGATCCACTTAGCTTGAAATGAGGAGCTAGAGGCGTACTAACAGGTTTTGAGTTCTCATTCATGCCAAAACGTTTTAGTACATTTTCTCAGATATTGCTTCTAAGTCAAACAAATTCTCCCCAATTTCCTATTCCTGTTTATCTTCATTCCGATAATCTTCTTAGCTTCACCCAAATCCTTCATTTCAAACTCCTTATTCAGCTGAACCTTCAATTTCTCAATCTCTCAATGATTCTTTGAAGCTATCAGCATATCATCAATATAAAGGAGAAGATAAATGTATGATCCATCTTGTAGCTTGCGCAAATACACACAATGATCGTATTTGCTTCTTGTGTACTTTTGCCCCAACATAAACTTGTCAAATCATTTGCACTACTGCCTTGGAGATTGCTTTAATCCGTACAAAGATTTTTGAAGTTTACACACTAATTTTTCTTTTCTAGCAACCTTGAACCCTTCTGGCTGAGTCATATAGATTTCCTCTTCTAAGTCTCCATGTAAAAATGCAGTTTTTACATCCAATTGAACTAGTTCCAAATCCAATTGTGCTACCAAGGCCAACAAAAGTATAATGGAGGAATGTTTTATAACTGGAGAAAATACTTCATTATAATCAATTCCCTCCATCTGCGCGTAGCCTTTAGCCACCAACCTTGCCTTGTAGCGAACATCATTTTTGTCAGAAAATTTATTTTTTTTAGCGAATATCCATTTGCATCTAATTGCCTTCTTTCTCTTTGGCAGACTAGCTAGCTCCCATGTTTGATTCTTTCCAAGGGACTGTATTTCTTCATTCATGGCATTCCTCTACTTTTCCTTTTCAAAAATTTGAACTACTTCATGAAAAGTGGTTGGAATTCCATCATCTTCAATTGGTGATGCATAAGCCACCATATCAACAAAGCGAGCAGGCTTTTGAATTTTTCGTTGTGGCTTCCTCAATGCAATCGGTAAGTGTTGCTGTGTAGGTTCTTGGGTTGGAACCTCTTCTTCTTCAAAATCCTCATCTACTGTAGGAGTGTCTTCTTTATCTGACTCCTCGTCTACCAAATGAGTATCTCCACCAAATACATCTTTCTCTACTAGGTCAATTCTGCTTTCAAACTCCACCTGTTTTGGAGTACTCTCCACCTGTTGCGAAGTACCATCTGATTGCTGACTAGTTACCTTCTCCAACATAGTAGACTCATCGAAGGTAACATCCCTACTAAAAATTATTTTCTTCATCTCTGGATACCAAAGCCGATACCCTTTTACTCTAGATGTAATCCCCATAAAGAGTGTTTTTTTAGCTTTTGGATCTAACTTCGATTCCTTAACGTGGTAGTATGCAATGGAACCAAACACACGTAAGGAATCATAATATATAGCAGGTCTTCCAGACCACATCTCCAAAGGCATCTTGCCTCCAATAGCAGTTAATGGTAGTCGATTAATGAGATGGCTCTCATATGTCATCGCCTCAACCCAAAATTGTCTGCCCAACCCAGCATTGGACAGCATACACCGAACTTTATCCAGCAATGTTTGGTTCATGCGTTTTGCCACCCCATTTTATTGTGGTGTATTCCTAAATGTGAAGTGTCGAACTATACCTTTAGCTTCATAGACTTTCACAAATGGATCACTTCTATACTCTCCACCATTGTCAGTTTTCACCAAGTGGAAAAAGGTGATGGAGACTCAGACTGGCAAAAAGATCAAATATCTCCACTTCATC
>CATKHJ010100238.1:0-13042 GCA_949750685.1 Vernicia montana | reverse complement strand
CGTCGCAGAACCTCAGTAGAAAACTCATCCAGAATGTCCTCCACATCATAAGCCAAGTCTCTGAGCTCACTGACCCACATCTTCACCAACGGATTAGCCATTTGCTTCTCTTCCGCATCATTGAGCACTAGATAGATTTTCTTCAGCATAATCTCCCACTTCTTGAGATCGTCAATGACTTTCCCTTCGCGTGCATACGTGAGCAAGTCATGAGAACCCAACTTGTCAAACAGGGCCTGAAAGGCAGCAGAGAGGATAGCACCTCCAATAGTTGTCAAAGCAGCTTCCATCACAGAGAACCAGTTGCTGCAGCTATGAATTCCAATTGGGTATCAGATACAGAGCAAAATAATTTGTCAAAAACAAAGAAAAACTCTCTCTCTCTCTCTCAGTCTCTTTTCTTTCTCTCAGATTTCTATCAGAATAGTTGAAATTTTAGTAAAGCATCTAACAGCTGTTTCCAATTTTCTTTTTTCGTACGGAAATGTAATAATGTGTGTCTCCTCTTTTCTTGATCTTTACCAGAAAACTAAAAATAATGAAAAAGAAAAGATAAGAACTTTAATAAATGAATGAATAGAAAAAAGTAATGAAAAAAGAAAAGATTTTTTTTTTTTAACTGAATTGCGAGAGACGACTTGCATAATGACTGATTAGTAGCTATAATGGACAATTAATTGTATGGTTAATTTCACTGTTGAAGAAAATATATTTAAAGAGATTGATTATTGTTCTGTACTTAGTTATGTAATTAATTAAAGATTAAGCTAGTGGAAAGCATTCTATTAAGCCAATTGAATCCATTCTATTGTGTAAAGAAAACATTGATGGATTAATTATTGCTCTGAACTTGAAAAATAAAAAATAAAAAGAGTTTTATGGGTAGAAAAATATAGCTTGAGAATATCTGCGACAAAATATCCAATGGCTTTTAGACTTCGGACTCTTTGGGAAAAAAATAAAAAAGAGCAAGACAAACATTAGTGCGTTTAAAAGTAGGACAGTCATTGACTAGATAGTGGAGAGAGGAAGGTGATGAGAAAGTGAATAGCACCTAACTCTATTGCTGTTCATTTTTATCATATTCATTGATTGATTGATGAAGATGAGGAAGAAAATAATAAAGAAAGTTGCCAAGCTGATTAATCAATGCAAGATCATATTTTGAATCTCAATCAGAGTCTAATTAACAAAAACAAGAAAAATGACAAAAATGCCAAGTCATAACTACCTCCTGTTGAGTTTCACTAGTTGTAAATGATTAACTGAAGTTGATGAATGATACAACTAAAATGGTCATACAGCAGCATTTGATCATTGTTCTTAGGAACAGGTTTCATAATTAACATTTTATATGATTTTTCTTCCTACAAAATTTTCACTGTGTGCTTTGGATAACAAAAGTAATTCCCATTTTACAGTTAAATTTCACCTGAAATTATTCTTAAGGATCTTGTAAAACTTTGCATGTAATAAGAGCAAAAGGGTTTTCTGGATTCTACAATTCTGCTTTAGAATTATGTTCCATATATAGCAATTAATTATTACATTAGAGAGGAACTCTATAGGATGGATCCACCATTTTCAGGATGAATAAATTTCCTCTATCACCCCTTGAAATTCTGCAAATAAGGAATCACAGTCCAAAATAAGCAATGGATTATTGAAGAAAATCATTGCACTACATTTTCAATGTTGAGCTGCTATACCATGATATATGTATACTTGATATTAGAAACAGAGGAAATTAAAAAACAAGCTTCTCAGAAAAAATTCTTTTTTGATTTTCTAGATTTCTAGAAAATCGCCACATTCAAGTGAATAGGAAGAAAAAGTGTCACATTGCTTACCTTAACTCCTCATCCAAGTATGTAATTTCCAACTGACCGAGACCACTTCCAAGTGATGCGAGAGGTATCTATAAAGCATTAGAAAATATATGTGAGATAGTGTTGCAGTCATGCAGAAATCAGCAATTTTAATTTAAGGTTGCTGAAAATCTGTCAAAGAAAGTGCAAAACTATAAGAGGCTCAACAAGAAGGGGAACAGACAGAGAAAAAGAGAGAGTTGCAAAATATCACCTACCAGACCCGCGATTCTAAAGAAGTCGAATTTAACAGCCACCCTTCTTGCATTTAGAGGTACTAAATTAGCAGTGACCTGTGGATAAATGGATTAGTTCAAATTACAACTGTAATTGATATTTTGGATGTATTTACTGCTTTTCCGCCCAAAATAACTCCTCTCTATATTCTAATGTACTGGATGCACTGAACAATTTCTCCTGTGTCAATGTGTGTGTGCATCTAAAGGCATATGCATAACTGATATATCTTGCTTTAGAAATAAATGAATAAACAAGATAATGACCAAAGGAATAAGTGGAAGTATTTTGAATCCTACTTTCTTTTCTACCCAAAAAATCTAAACTGACGAATTAAGGAAGGACTATCAACACAATCGAGTAATAATATCAGATATATACTCGATCAGAAGAAGCACCTGATTAAAGAATGGCCAAGTTTCCATGTTCTGAGCCCTTAGGGTATCCACATTAATTGCTTGGAAGATTTTTCCATTTGGTCTTAAAAACTTTGGCCTCTGTTACAAGAATATTGTACACTACATATGGTTACAAGTTCTGCGTAATAAGAAGGAAATAGCATAAGAAGATAGCTAGACCATCCAATTCATTAATTCGGATCATATTCACAGATCATTTGCAAAATGAAGTGGAAAAATATAGTTTATATCAATAAACAGTAGTAAATACATGCATAAAAAATAATGCTCCAATAGAGGAAATTGTCTATAACAGAAGTCTTTGCTGTGATAAAAACTAGCCCTCTATATCATCCAACTATGGTTAGCCCCTTTTCTATATTTTCCAAAAAAGACTAGGCTGATGGGTAATATCATATTTTATTACTAATATGGCACAACAAACTACTTTCAAGCAGTTTGCTAGCTACTCTCTGAACAAAGCAGTTTTAGTGTGAAGATGTTGCAGTGAAGTCTTATGATCCTTTCTCTTAATCTGCTGAATGTAGCAATTCCAAGATAATTCAAGCAATCTAATGTTAAAGGCTTTGCCTTTAAGTGGATTTCAATTACCAATCTTTTACTTTCCATATGTTACTGTAGAATCTTATCCTGCATTTTCTGTAATTTTGTCTCTCACTTTCTACTCTCCCTGCAAAAGAGGTATGCAGGCTAAAAAAATTCTTCTCCATAACAATCGATTTAGATAGCACATTGGTACAGCGATAAGGTCATTCTATTGCAACATAGACAGGTCATAGATTTCAAAATTCAAACCATAGAAACAGCATTCTTGCAATGCAAGAGAAAGGCTGCATTTTTTAGCACTTCAGATCAGAACAAAACCAATTCATTTTAGTCCACTCTAGTCTCATTTGCGAATTTACAGTAATAACTTGGGAATGTGGAGACTAGCAGAATTATGCAAAAAATTACCACCCAATTTGGTTTTAAACCTGAAATTTAGATCTGAACCTAATTAGTCCTACAAAAATCTAATTGGATGAATCTATATTTCGCATTTGATAATTTCATTACTACTCATAAAACCAATATCATTACTACAATACTAAGCCAAAAGCAGCACCCAAGTAACAGGGTAAAACTGACAGAGATCAAAGCAGAACATAATATATATATCATTGAACATGCCAAGAAATGATTTTTGACAAAGCAAAAGTTGGAAATATATCATACATCCAAACCTTTGTTTGAGGAACTGATTGAGATGTTGTATATAAAAGCTCCCATTTTCCATTCAGCAAATTAGACTTCAGAGGCTCCTTTACTTTATTCACTGCTTCAAGTTTTCGAGCAATCTGATAAAAAACACGTCCAGAAATTATGTCATTTATAGAGATTAAATACATAAAAGGATGAAACTTTACTTTCTCAACTAATCAACAATTTTTTCTTTTGGGTCACACATTCAGTTTGCTCTAGAAATTAAATTAAAATGAAATGCAATTTAAATTAGATTAACAAATTAAAAGAAAAAAAAACTCGAGGTATTTTGAATGGGTTTTTCTAAACATGAGTGTCTCCACTGCCTGAGACTCACTTCCTATTTTGCGAGGAACATCTATAGTCTGCAATCTGCCCTGATTATATGCTTATCTATAGTATGCAACCTTCCCAGATTTTATGTATAGAATTGCAATTTACTATTATTGTTAACAGATGTATCAACTAAGCCAATCACAACCCTTTTTTTTTTTTGGTTGATTAACCTCAAAATGAGGCCTAAGCTCGTAATCTCTCATAATTTTAGAGACGATTTCAGGATTTCAGGACCACTGTGCCAAAACTCATTCCTAACCAATCTTTATTAGAAAAAATATAAAGAAAATTAATAATAAAGCCATAACCAAGATCAATAGCTCTAACCTCATCAACACGTTCTTGATCCTCAGTTGTAGCCTCAGCACCATGATCAAGCAGAGCTATGGCCTCGAACAATTCCTCTTTAAGGCTCTTAACATCTTTATCTTTTATCAAAAATCCCTGAAATAAGGAAACTCTGTTCCTCCATTTCCAATATTCAGCAATGGCATTAATCTTGTTCTTGTTAGAGCTTATCTTAAAATGGGTATTGGTTTTTAGAGACAAAAGAAGAGATTTTGATGAGAGAATAGTTTTTGGCGGATGAGAAGTTTAGTGTTGAGTTGAGGGGAGAGGTGTTTTCAGGTTAGTAGCTGAAGAAGCGGTAGCCATTCGTAGCTGCCAGTGGAGGTGGGAATTGAGGCTTTTTTTTTTTTATAATGTTAATTAGCTTTTTCAGTTTGTGGATAAGGAGCTCAGTCCATTGTTTTCAAGGCACGTGTCGTTTAAATATGAAAAATTGGACAAATTTTTTACATAGAAATGGACTAGAAAATGAGGTTAGCAATAAACATGATCTCTAATTCAAAGTACATACTTTTATGTGTGTGTAAATTTCAATTTACTAATAAGTTTTGGCTTAGCTATACTAAATCGTTGCTAGAATTATAAGGTTGTTAGTTTTTAAAGGAAAAAAAATCATAACAATAAATATATAAATGTTTCTGATAGCAATAAATCATCCAAATTTCACGGATTTACTAATGTTTACTTTCCCAAAATTGCCTAATACAATATTTTTAATGCAATAAAGTCTACACGTATGTATATATAATGTACATATACAAATATTAAGAGTCAGTCAGCACATGCTTGTAAGCAAAACTTTGCATGCCTGAAGAAATAGCCACCAAAATATAGCTAATTGCCAAATGCTAAATATGTAAAGGCTGAGGACCTCAAAATCCAAAATATAGCTAGTTTGATTGTGGTTAGGCCCCTTAGCTAAAAATGTACTCAGCCCGTATAAAAAAAAAATCCCCCAATATATAGCTAGTTTGATGCTACTTTTCTCTTACACCGTATGAGAACCTCAGGTTGCCCAAGTTTAATACTATAGCTGTAACACATATGGATTAAAAACGGTGAATACAAACATGTCAAAGTCAAATTGAAAACAAGTTTTTGGATTATCATTTTCACCAATTCCACATATGGAAATTTTACGAAATACTAGAAATTCCAAATGCAATACTTGCACAATCAGAGGTTCATTATAAATTGGAATAATAAAAGAAATGTAAAAACAAAAAAAAAAAACTAGCTAGGCACAAAAAAAATTTACGTGGTTGAAAATGTACTGACATTCAATATATGGTGTAAAGAAAATTACACTTGTAAATCTTAAGATGTGTCAAATTGTATAGAATATACTTATTGCTAAAACGATAAGAGTTTTCTAAAAAGAAAATTCTTTAAATTTTGGCTCATTTAAAATTAGAGAAATTTAAGAATTTTTATATGAGTTTTTAATCAAATAATTTTGAATTTAGTGTTTTTTTTTTTTTTAAATCTATTTAGATTGCAAATGATGATATACATATAACTTAAATTATAAAAGGGAATTTGAGTTGGAAGTCAGAGAGGAAATTAGGAATTATACCTCATTGCTCTTTTCTTTCCTCTATTGAAAGACGACATTATCTATCTGAATGTAGGGCATGTGGGAAATGAAGGGCCAATAACTTCCTTTCTGATCTTTTGAGCACCGCTCTTTAAGAAGAGGACAGGAGAAGATGCTTAGCATTTCAAGTGTGGCAGGCAAGCCCTCCTCTGGAAAGGATTGGAGATTTGGGCAAATCTCAATAAACAAAGTCTTTAGAGAGGTGAGCTTTAGGAGTCCCATTAAGATGGATTTCAGATGCTTGAGTTGACTGATGCTGAGATGGGAAATTGAAGTGGGAAGCAGCAGGCCGTCATTATCTGGAAAGGAATCAAACATATCTATACTTGGACTTGATCCGGTGATTGTGACATATACAAGAGAGGTGAGTATGTGGAGTCCCCACTCTGACATTGGCTGTTTCAGATTCTCACAATTCGAGATATGAAGATAGGTTAGGTTCAGTGGCAAACCTCCTTCTGGAAAGGAATCTAGGCCTCCACAATTTGCTATACTTAACGATTTAAGAGCTGTGAAGTTCTGCATCTGATTGGGCAGTGATATCAAATTCTCACAACCGAATATATCTAAAGAGATGAGATTTTGCATTCAATTGGGCAGTAACCTCAAATTCTTGCATTTGAATATATCTAAAGAGGTGAGATTTTGCATCTTATTAGGAAGTGAAATCAAATTCTCGCAATGACTCATTGTTAAAGAGATAAGAGTGTGGATATGAAACATGCTTAATTGAGGACAACTACTTATCACTAAATGTGATAGATGAGAGAAGCCATTGCATAGCGACTCAAATAATTGCGTCGGCCAATTACAATCTTGAATATGTAGAGTCTGAAGCCAATAAGGAAACACGCCATTTGGAGAGGACCTCAGAGATTCACATCCTTCGATTTCCAATACCTCAAGCTGAGACTTATTATGATGCATAATAATACCCTCTAGCAGAGACTCTAGGGAATTACACCATTTGATACAAAGATTTCTGAGACCGTAAGGCACACCTGTTGCTGGGAACGACAAGAGTTTTCTACAATTCTCGATTTTCAAATCAATTAGAGCTGTGAGGCTGTGCAGCCCATTTTCCAGCTTCTCCAAATTATCACAATCTGATATCTCCAAAACTTGAAGATTGCAAGGCAATCGCCCTTCCTCTCCCTCCACCATTAACACCAGCTGCCCACAGTTGAAGACCTTTAAAAGCTTTAGACAAGCAAGTTTGTCTAAATTGGTTCCATCCTTCCACAAGTACTTTAATTCATCACAAAATTCAATACTCAAATCTCGGAGGGCCACCATCTCCTCTATATGCCCTTCATATAAACTCACAAGCCCTGAAATACTCGAAATTTCTAAGGTAGTGAGAGAGGTAAGATCAAACACGCTTCTGAGAACCCGCTCTTGACATTGTTCGATTGATAGTTTTCGAAGAGACGGAACACAGCTGCAGCTGGGCAATTTCCCAACTAACTTTGGACAATTACTTACATAAAGCTCATGCAGCTTAGGGAATTTTTTTGCAGCCTCTCCATTGACATCATTGAGATCATTATACCATTGCTCCCACCCCAACATATTAGAAAACTTTAGAGTCTCAAGACTAGCAAAAGATGAACCATCCCCATAAAATTCAGCACCCACTTCTTTCACTCCATACATGCCTTTAATCTCTAACTCTTTAAGTGAGGATAATCGTCCAAATGGTGGCAGTGACCTAATGTTGCAACAGTAGCAGAGATTTAGCCTTACCATATTAGTGAATGTGGGATCTGCTATCCATGATGGGAATTCAGTTCCACCAAATGATCCAACTGAAAGCCTTGATACATTTTGATGAGGTCGTAATGAGTTGAGAACTTGCACTTCAGTACTTGGATTTCTGGAACCATTAGAATCACCATAACCCCATTCCAAGTCTAATTCTTCTAGGTGTTGCTTCTCCTTTAGATTGGCCAAATCTGCATCTCGAACATCCATCACATTCTCCAGCCCTGTAATTTGAAGACTCCCTTGCAGATGAGAAAATTTCTTCAACTCATTTAATTTAAGTACATTGTCTCTTCCCACAATGAACTTGGTCAATGAGTGAAGATTCCTCAAATTACCAATTTATAATGGCATTTCTTTCAACTTATCTGTACCACTGATATCAAGGCACTGCAAGTTTATTAAATCACCAATGCCTGAGGATAACTCAATAAGATCCCTACACCCACATAAGATCAATGTCTGCAAGATGAAAATCTCAAAAACAGTTTCAGGTAATCTTTTGATTCCAGTGCGAGATAAGTTGAGATAACGTAAATGCTTTAAGGCTCCAATAGAACTAGGCAACTCCACAAAGTTATAACCAGCTAGTGACAACACCCTCAGGCATTTTAACTCTGATATTTATGACTATCAGATCATTAATTTTAAATCTTAATCATTAATTAAAGTGACAAGTTACATGACAAATTTATAACTAAATTTTAATTGTTTTATTTATTACTTAATGAATTTTTCAAATCAATCAAAAATAAGCAAAAGATATATCAAATGAAAACTTGGAAGATAAGAAGTCCAACTATACCATAATCGCTTGAAAAGGAGGCCGAAAAGTCACTTGAATCAAGTTCATAAGATCTCCCCGGTGGTGAAGTTGAACGGCGCGTGCAGCGGCGAGGCTAGTGCCATTTGACAGATCGGCGACTCCTCTTTCCTCTAGTTCGGCACGTGTCTGATTTCGATGACCATAAGACGGGCTTTTTTTTCCGATAGAAGTTTACGTCGTCCTTCCCTCTCTCTTCTCTCTCCTTATCCCCTTCAAACTCAATACTAGCAACAACTAATTGGTTATTTTAAAAGTGAATCAATCAACTTATTTATAAATATTTTTTATTAAAAATAAATAGCAATTAATTTAAAATATAATAAAAAAATCTTTTATATCATAATACATAACAAAATTTCAATAAAATCACTTAGACTTATTGGTTAACAATTGGTTTAATCTCTCTTAGGCCACAGGTTCAGACTTTAATATTAACACACACACACACACATATATATATATACACAATTAATTATCATTTTATTTTAAAATAATTCTTTTATTTATAACTAACCAAATAAATATTCTTATTTAATTAATTTTCGTAAAAAAAAATATGTTTTACCTTAAATACATACATTATTTTTATTTTCTAAATATAAACATAAAATAGAATTAGAATTATATAAATACATATATCATTTTAAATTATAAATATTCAATAAAACTGAATAAATATATATTTTTATAAAAATATGAATTATAAAATGTATAAAATTTTGAGATATTGCAATAAATAAAAAATAATAATAAGTTTAGAGGTCTCAAAATAATTTTCCCTTATAATTACTTGTAAATTCCATCAAATTTGATAGGATTTTTTTTAAATATAATTAATTTTATATAATTAATTAGATAAAATTTCAAAAGAAACTATTTCATATAAAATATAAAATGTATGTATTTAATTATTTATAAATAAACTTCATAAAATTTAATAAAATTCATTTATATCTATAAATTCTAAATAATAATAATAATAAAAAAGAATTCATGAAATAAATTTCAACTAATTTTTAATTAAAATCTAGTCAAGTTGAATCTATCACTAGTTAGTTGAATCTAACACTAGTTAGTTGGCTCATATCTTTCATTATATAATGAATACTTGTTCAACTATTTGACAACTATAATTTTAAGTATAATTAAGATGTTAATCAATAAAAATTTTATTGACTCTTACTAACATGTAATTTTTAAAAAATATAATTTGATGAAAACACAATTTAACTCATTTCGCAATAAAAAAAAATTCAAATTGGTATAAGAAATCAGAAATGACTGTTCATAATTATTATTATAATTTTATATTTTCCTCATATTTTGTCCTTTTTTTTTTATAAAATACAAATTTTTATTATATTACCAAGGAATACAATATACTTACAATGATATGATTTATATTATTCAAATGTTAATTCTTATTTTAGGTGAAACCAGTGGAATATTAGATATAATTGCCAAAAATCATTTTTTCATTAAAAATATGTGACTTTTTTTCAGTATGTATGAAAGAAAATCGTCTGATTTTAATAAAAAAAAAATACGACTTTCTTTTGAATTCTTAAATTTTTTTTACACTTTTAATATTAATTCTTTATACTCAAATGTCTTGATTTGAATATGCATATAAAGGTATAAAATGATTTGATTTATATTATTAAAATGTTAATTATTATTTTTGATTATACTAGTAGAATATGAGATATAATTGCCAAAAGTAATTTTTTTTATTAAAAATAGTTGACTTTTTCAATATGTATGAAATAAAATCGTCTGATTTTAATGAAAAAGACGATTTTCTTTTGGTAAAGTTATATTTTTTATTAAAAACAGAAAACTTTTTTCAGTATGTATGAAAGAAAGTCATATGATTTTAATAAAAAAAATGACTTTTTTTTTGAATTTTCAAATCTTTTTTACACCTTTAATACTTAGTTCACTATACTCAAATATCTTGATTTGATTATGCATATAAGGGTATAAAATGATCCGATTTATATTATTCAAATGTTAATTATTATTTTAGGTTAAACTAGTGAAGTATGAGATATAATTGAAAAAAATCATATTTTTTTTATTAAAAACATATGACTTTTTCAGTATATATGAAAAAAAGTTGTATGATTTTAATAAAAAATATAATTTTTTTTTGAATTCTCAAATTTTTTTTACACCTTTAATACTTAGTTTTTTATACTCAAATATCTTGGTTTGACTATGCATATAAGGGTATAAAATGATCCGATTTATATTATTCAAATGTTAATTATTATTTTCAGTTAAAATAGTAGAGTATGAGATGTAATTGTCAAAAGTCATATTTTTTATTAAAAATATTTGACTTTTTTCAGTATGTATGAAAAAAGTTATTTGATTTTAATAAAAAAAACGACTTTCTTTTTAATTCTCAAATTTTTTTACACCTTTAATACTTAGTTCTTTATACTCAAATATCTTAATTTGACTGTGCATATAAGGGTATAAAATGATATGATTTATATTATTCAAATGTTAATTATTATTTTGGGTTAAACTAGTGGAGTGTGAAATATAATTGCCAAAAGTCATATTTTTTTATTAAAAATAGATGACTTTTTGAGTATGTATGAAAAAAATCGTTTAATTTTAATAAAAAAAATGACTTTATTTTGAATTCTAAATTTTTTTTACACCTTAAATACTTAGTTTTTTATACTCAAATATCTTGATTTGACTATGCACATAAGGGTATAAAATGATCTGATTTATATTATTCAAATGTTAATTATTATTTTGGGTTAAACTAGTGGAGTATAAAATATAATTGTCAAAAGTCATCTTTTTTATTAAAAATAGATGACTTTTTTCAGTATGTATGAAAAAAAAAAGTCTATGATTTTAATAAAAAAGACGATTTTCTTTTAAATTCTCAAATTTTTCATACACATTTAATACTTAATTTTTTATACTCAAACATTTTTATTTGACTTTGCATATAAGATTATAAAGGATGCATGTGTTAAATTTTAATAGATGGCAAAAAATAATCTATTTGTATTATAAAAGATGATTTTTTTTTTTTATAATCAAAATTTCATTTCATTGTGAAAACTTATTTTTTTATAATCAATTCTCTATTTTTACTAGACAGTCAAAAATTTTAATTATATTTAAATTTTTGAAGAGTGTATATGAATATTTGTGATTTCCAATAATGTTTACGATTCTAATATCATTGGCTAAATGGGCTTATTGATCTTGCTCCCATTTAACATATGATGATTTTTTTTATGAACAAGTTAGCAAGTTAATTAAACTTATTAGTTGAATAAAACACAAATTAATTACTATATATTAAATATGCACTTTCATATCATGATTTATTATTGGTGTCTTATCAAAATTACTTGAAAATGTAAATTGAAAATATATAGTTGCTATGTATTGACCATAATTAATGTTTTTTTTATTAGAATATTAGGTTAATTTTATTGGATTTAATATCTATTAAGTATTAGAGATATGAAAATATCACAATTTATTTTTATCAATTGAACAATAATTATATTTTGAATTCATAACCTTTTTGTTGTAGAAACAATTATAATATTATTGAATCAAAATTTATTTTCATGAAATTATAATTATATTGAAATCCTATTTTTTCATTATTTTAATCATATCTAATCATTTATTATTAATTATTATTATTACTAGAAAATTCTCACATATTTTAATAAAAAAATAAAAAAACGGAAAAAGAAGAAAAAAAGAAAAATTAGATGGCGTGAGGGATTTATTAAGCGTATTTTTTTTAAATAATAATATTATTGAAATTAATTTTTTATTTTATTTTGCATAATAATTATTAAATTATCAAGTATTTGTTCATGTTAATTAAATCTCTAAATTCATATCATAAGTCTATTACAATATGCTATTTGGTAAATTATTAGAAAAGTTCAAACCATTTAAGTCCATTACACTTAATTAATTAATCATATATTTTTTTAAATGTGAGACCCACTTTAACTTGTTGTAATATATACAACAAGTTAAAGTTTACCTGATACTAACTTAAAATAGAAAGTCATTTAAGAGGTCATTTATGTACCAGGTGCCTTATAAAATTAGCATAAAACTAATAAGAAACTTGTTAATAAACTTTAATTGTTTACATCTATGTTGCACGGAAACGGAAACGGGGAAACGAGAAACGGGAAACGGACACGCGGAAACGGTATTTGCAAAAAATATAGGAAACGAAACGTGGAGGAAACGTGCAAATATAAAAAAATATGAGGGTATATTTATAAATATTAATTTATATATATACAAAAAATATAATAATTTATAAATATATATTTAATAATTTTAAGTATATATTATAAATATATTTATAAATATATATAAATATATAGTA
>CATKHJ010100227.1:0-10640 GCA_949750685.1 Vernicia montana | reverse complement strand
CCTTTTTGATATGAAAATCCTATAAATATTGATATTACAGAATTCTTCAATTCTTGAAAACCCTAGCAAATTATGAGCTACTTGATTAATTAAATCTAAATCCATTATTATAAGTGCTGCTAGGGTTTCTTCTTGAAAATATTCATCTAATTGTTGACTCCAAATGTATCATGTTATCTTGAATCCATTTGCTATTGAAATTAATCTTATATGCATATTGTTACTTGAACAATTCCAAATGATATATGCCATATGTGATATATGAGATTCCAATTATAAGCAGAAATCCCCAACTGATGTAGGTTAACATCACTGTGCACATGGTAAAAATCCGCGGATGGAGTGTATGCATCCGGACCTTAGCTAGAAGGGGTTTGACGGTCCTAGCCGTAAGACCTGATCAGTATTACGCTTTATATGTGTTATATGTGGGAGTAAAAAAGGTATAAGCCGCTACTCCATTTTTATATATGAATATATGGGAAGCACTCTGCTTCTAAATTATTTGATTTCTGCTAAAATATATGAGAATCGTAAATGCTATTTCATATTGAGATTACTTACATCAATACCTATCATTATTTATTTCCTGTCTGCATATTATGTTAGTAAATTATTTGCTCATTGAGATTTTTCTCACTCTGTGGTTGTTAATGTTTTTCAGGTGCTTATAAGTGATGAGTGAAGAAATTCTCAAGTTTCTTCTTCAATTGAGAAGTACTAAGCTAATGAAGTTATATTTTATTCTTTTGATTCAAAATGTCCATGTAACTTAAGGTTGGTCTAAAGCTCCATGGTCATCTTGGGAATATTATTTTGGGAAATTGAATTATGATTATGTAAATAATATTAAGAGCAATACTTATAGTACGAATATATATATATATATATATATATATATATATATATATATATATAGTGTAAATAATATGTTTATAAATGATAATTATATGAGATTAATGTTGCTTATAAGTAATGAATATATATATATATATGAATTATGAATCATGGAGTATATGATGTGTTATTGAAGTTAAGGGTATAAGGTGAATAATTTGAAATATTAGTGTTTATTGCAGGTTGCGTATCTTGGATAGTATTATGTCTAACTGACACTCTGTCGGATTCCCATTAAGTTAATCGTAGTGAGTGTGTTCTACGGGTATTCGGTGCCCTGACAATTACCCATATTCTAGAATAGTTATAACTTCTGAGTTGGGTCGTGACAGATCCCGTTAACAATAAATTTGAAATCACTGATTTTATATATCATTTAAGAAGTCAAGGGTTACAAAATTAGCTAATAATAATTGTTTTTGCAAGAGCTAAACAAGTTTATGCCCTTCAACAAAATCATTCTCCTAACCCCTTTCTACAATTTTTTTTCCTTCACTGCTTCAGCAAAATATACAACCCTAATAAAAAACAACTCTCCTAAAACACTTCTACAACCACACATTAATTTAATTCCTGAGACTACTCCCAACAAACAAACCCAACCCAAAAATAACACAAACAAAAATATAAAGGTAGCAATAATTCTTTGTTCTTAAACCATTTTGGCGAACCACTTTAGCAATTTAATTATTTCCATCTATTTGTTCCTCAATTGTTGGCCCTCTGCTCAATACCACTGTATCGTCGTCCAACCTATATCTCCTTGCATGTCCCTCTTAAGTGCTTGGTAGTGGATTAATCCAATGAAAAAATTTACAATAACCCTACACATCCTACATAAGTGATTTAATGGAATAATTAATCACAAGCACTGGCAATTTCATACACCCAATATTAAAATTCAATTAGACAACCCCTGTGAAAACTAAAACATACTTAAAGCAAAACAACCATTCCCAAACACAGAAGGAAAATTCATTCATCAAAAACCCCTCTATTTAGATATAAAACCACTTACATCCAAGTAATAACTTCTCTTAAAGTATCGCCTTCCAAGGTTTTTCTCACTTCATAAAATCTTCAACAAACAAGGAAGCCCACACTTGCAATGAGGAACAATGATTTGCGCCATAATTGACAAGGTAAGCTAATTTAGGGTTTTAAATTATGCATTTTTTACTGTACAAATAATTTTTAAATTATAGTTTATGATATAGCTTTTAGGAAAAAATAAAGTAGATGTAAACTAAGAAATTGAAAACAGAGAGAGTAGTAGAAAGAGATCGAGGATTTAGAGACCATATACAAAGCATTTAATCTTCGTTTGTGAAGGTTTAAAGATAGATCAAGGAATTGGAAAGCATGTAGAGAGATAATAAGGTTTAGAAGAGAGAGGGAGAGCCAAAGGGAAACAGTAAAAAAAATATTTCTCTCTCTCCTTGACGTGTTGAATAAGAGAGAGAATTTAACTTGTGTCCCACTAACTGAGTCAATTAGTAAATGATGTGGCACATTTATCTCACATGATAATGATGTGGCATGACGTGATTGCTTACTCAGTTTAATGTGGCATTATCCGTTGGGTCTCTAACTAGAATGTGTTCGGTGACCTCTAACTAAAAAAAAAATTAAAATTTAGTGATTTATCTAAAACGAATTAAAGGTTAGTGATCACATTTAAAAAATCACAAAAGTTTTATGACTTCAGGGGTCATTTACCCTTACTTGTACGATAAAGGAAACTAAACAATCTATGAAGTCTATTTCCCCAAAACTTCATGTTTCTAAACTTACTCATCCTGTACTAAATGGTAGCCCTAGCCATAGGTTGATTCGGAATCGGATTCAAACCAAATCGAAATAAAAATCGTAGTTTTGATTTCGGTTTGATCTCAGTCTATAAGAATGATTGGTCTGATTTTGGTTCTCCTTACCTTGAATCTGAATTGGAACCATCAGTCCAGTTCCAGTTCAAATCGGAATTTTCCAGCTCTCCTGTACTCAATGCTTACATCTCCATCCAAACAAAGCATAAGGTCTTGCGCAAACCACCTTCATCGTTTAATTGGCCAACAAAACCGCTTTAGTCATGTGAGTCTCTGACTTTGTTATTTTTTAATCCTTAATTATAATAACTTATTATTATTAATGACATTGACATTGACATCTTCTATAATAATTCTATAGCTATTTTTAAAAATAAATTATTAGTTTATTATTACTATATATTATTTTTATCAATTCAATTGTTTTTTCTTTTTAGAATGATTAGTTCATTTGTTACTCAATAAGAGGTTAATTAAGAAAAACAAATAATTTCTCTATTTTATTTTTATATTATAATAATATAAATTTTTTAGGGAATTATTAATAAATTCTCAAATGTATATATATTAAATTTTTATATATTATATTAAATTTTTTATTATAATTTAGTAAAAAATAACCACACTAATTGTCAAATGTTCAGCCCAATAATAAACTTGAATTTTTTTGTATACATATATTTTTAATTAATGTTTGAAATTTTAAAATTTTGTCTACATTACCAAATATGAGGAAAATTCTTTGAAAGTGGCTCATTATTATTTCAATAACCACATCTTAGCCACCAAAGCACAAACGTCCACATATAAAGACATCCACATAATACACATGCAACATACTAATTAAATAAATTTTATTTTTTTTAATATATATTATCAAAATATTTTCGAATCAATTTATTCATTACTTGAAATTATTATTTTTTTTTATTGTTTAAGCTTTAAAATACACAACATATTTAATTTATGTATTTAAAAATTATTTTTGAATGCTAATTTCAAAATTTTAATATAATCAATAAAAAAAAGAGAAAACGCCTTAAAAAAATTATATTTGATTTTAATTGAATTTGTGTAATTTTTATAAAAAAAGTTAATAAACTTGAACTAGAATCAGACCAATTTGAAATCGTAACTGACATCGTTACAAACCAAAATTAAAATCGAAATCAAAACCGAACCATCTTTTGATGGTTCAGTTTTTGTTCTACAAAATACTGAACAGGAACCGCTCCAGTCCGATTTGTCACCGGGCTACGGCAAATGGTACTGAAAATAACAATCTAAACATTAATCCAAGAACAGAGTAAGAATATCCAGCCAGCCAAACATAGTCTATTCATTAAAGTGGCAAATCAGTTATTTTGGGGAACTTCACAAGAGAGCCACGTAAATACTTATTAATTAATAATTATTGTTTTAAATCTTTTTGCCTGGAAAGTTGAGCCTCTTTTGATTTTAGCCCTTCAATGCCCAAAACCAAAAGCAGAGCAAAAGTGGCACTGAGCTTGCAATTTACAAAAGATTCCATCTTTTCGTTGAATCACAAAAAACCCATATCATAGAAAGGCTGATTAGAGTTTTTTCTTCTTATTCTGCGTTCAAAGAAGTAAATTAAATTCATATTGAAGCTGTTTTTGAGGTGAGTTTATTTGATCAATGTTTTTCTTAACTGATTTTCTATTTTCATGGACTTGCTTATGGTTTAATTTTTAAATTCTTTTATCCATGAATTGTATAGTCTTTGATTTACCAGAATTGATGCAATTACTATTGATTAATCTTTTTGTTATAATTTGTTGATTTTTTTTTTTTTTTACTTTATGGGCCTTTCTTGGATTGTTTCTTGCTATTTTGTTGTTTATAAAGATGTTTTAGCTATAATGAGAGGAAACCATTTGGTAATTTTGCTTCCAATTTGAAGAATTCGATTTCTGCTGCACTATTTTTCTTTCAAAATTGTTGCTTGAGTATTATTATTATTATTTTTTCCCTTGGTTGCTCAATATATATATATATATATTTTAAGTTATTTAACATACTGCTGTGTATTCACCCAAAATTTATGTTTTCTCATTTACTTATCAAAATTCTTTGCTTTTAGGTTTCTGCAAGTTTATTCACCTATTTTCATCTAATTATCTAATTCAAGAACCATGAATAGAAATTCCCTTTGTTTAAATGCTTTAATTTTCAATAGTACCATTTTGTTACAGTATTTTTTTTTGTTTTTTCTTGGCTTATTGTTTAAGTTGTCATTTGAGTCTTTTGATAAACTCTTTGCTGTGAATTATTGAATTAGCCTATTGTTAACATTTTCATTTCTTGTTCATTATGGACAGCAAAGATACTTGCATATAGAAACATGGGAAGTCCCCACCAGCCAAAGAGGAGAGTGGCATTTGTGCTGATTGATGGGTTGGGTGATGTGTCATTGCCGAGGTTTGGATACAAGACTCCTTTGCAAGCTGCTAATGTTCCAAACTTGGATGCTATTGCATCTGCTGGAGTTAATGGCCTTATGGACCCTGTTGAAGTAGGGTTGGGTTGTGGCAGTGATACTGCTCACCTTTCATTATTGGGTTATGATCCACGAGTGTACTATAAGGGTCGAGGTGCATTTGAGTCAATGGGTGCTGGACTCGCAATGTCGCCTGGTGATATTGCATTCAAGGTGAGTATGTATTATGAAGTCAATAGCCTTTGAGCATGGTTATATAGTTATTGCCTTTCCTTTCTACTTTCTTCTATCAATGCTTTATGTTTGTAGTTATTTTTGTTGCAGAAAATATTTAAGACTTGCCAAAAACCCTGTTTCTTTTCATTGTTGGTCTTCTCATTTAATGCCCATTGTTATTTTTTGACCTGCAGTCAAATTTTGCAACATTGGACGAGAAAACTGGAATAGTCACCAGCAGAAGGGCTGACAGGCACTTCGAAGAAGAAGGTCCAATTCTCTGTGAGGCTCTGGATAGAATGAAGTTGCCATCTTACCCTGAATATGAAGTTAGAGTCAGGTATTATGTATTTTAATTCTGCTATCTTAATTGATATGGTATCTAGGAATATGCATGCTCTGCACCTTGTTGTTAAACATTTCTATGGAACTTTGAAGCTCCCACTTTCTTTGTGATATCCTTCTGAACATACAAAATGAATAGATGCTAGGGATCTTGGGTGCCAGCAAGGCAATGGTGTGGGGCATGGGTCATGCCTTGATGACCCAATAGAAAAGAAAAGTGGGAAAATAAAGGAAAGAAAGATTGCCTGACTTGGCTGATTTGAGTATGGTTAAACTACCTCTTTTGCACTATGGTGTCAACTTTCAAGTATAAGAACTGTGTAATTCTTTGAAATCAATATGATGAAACATTGAGATTCTCTTATTGGAGTTGAAGACTTCTAATTTCAAACATAAGACAGAAAAAATAATGAGATGCCACTTCCTGCAGGTATGCAACAGAACATAGATGTGGAGTGGTTGTGAAAGGACCTAGATTGAGTGGGAATATATCAGGAACAGACCCATTGAAGGACAACAAATTACTTCTGCAAGCTGAAGCCTTAGATGATACTGATGAAGCAAGGCATACAGCTGCAGTTGTCAATGAATTGTCCAGGGAGATTTCACGAATTCTGGTCTCTCACCCATTGAATGCAAAACGAGCGGCAGAAGGGAAAAATATTGCCAATGTCGTCCTTTTACGAGGATGTGGTATTCGAATTGAGGTGTTTTGTGCATCCATCCTTGACATGTCATTACTTTCTTTTCCTATGAATGCAACTTGCATGCCTTTGGAAACAAAATTTTAAAGTTTCACTCCTTGAAATATATAATGAATTATGAATGCTCTACAGAATTATCTTGAATTATTAGTTATTATACTTTTCTTTATTTTGATTTTGTTTTTCTTTTGGGGGTTCTGGGGGCGGGGGTGTAAAATGACTTTAGAATGATTTTTCACACTGTTTAAGTATCTCTTCTATTGAACAATATTTATAATGGTTGAATAGACTTGCAAAATAATCTTTAAGCTAGCTAATCATAACAAACATTCAGATTATATTTATCAGATTATTATCTAATGGGGGCATGATTGTATCAACCACCAATCCTAGTTGTGTCCGTGGCCTATAATATGGTGTTATTTTTGGATCCATGGTTTGAACTTTAAAATGCATGATAATGGCTCCAAAATGAAAAGATGTAATCATGAAGTTCTCTGCTTGGGCAGTTCCACTTTTGTTCTTTTTAACATATGATTGTTTGTATTACAATTTTGCATGTGAGGTTTGTTAGGGTAACTGGGAACATTAAGGAACAATATTAGCAGTGATATGCATTTGGCCATTGTTAATTTCTCAAATTTGAGGATGCAAGTTTGAAATACATGGTGATAGCCCTTGCAAAACATTATCTAAGATGTCAGCTACGAGTGATAAAGAAGGAAATAATCTCAATATTAGATGTTACACTGTATGAGCGAAGCTGATTTGTTACATTTCTTTATGCTTGAAAATTTGACTTTTGAGCAATTTGCATCACGGAAAGATTTTCTCAATATTGTGCAGGTTCCATCATTTGAAAAGAAACATGGATTGTGGCCATGCATGGTAGCTCCCACTAAAATCATAGCTGGTTTAGGCCTATCACTTGATATTGACATTCTAGAAGCTCCAGGGGCAACTGGAGATTATCGAACACTTTTGACTTCCAAAGCAACTGCCATAGCTAAGGCACTCTCTGCTCCTTTGCAGTCTTCTCCAAATGTTTTTGTGCCAGGAGAGGATGAGCATGAACCAGGCAGACCAGATGGTTACGACTTTGGGTTTCTCCACATTAAGGTCTTAATGTTCTGAGTATTGGTATCTTTATTTTTCTAGTATTTCTGCAACCAAATGACTTTTTATTTTCTTTAACCAATTTTTTAAGTCATGATTGTAAACAAGAAAAAAAAAAGAAATACTAAAGGAATTCCAGTTTTCATTTAACGCTGATTCATATAGTATGCTGTCAATTGTTGAAAAACTTGAAATAGACCGTGGGTCTCATGTTTATTGCCACAGTAACTAACAAGAAGATAAACTCTATTCAATATTGTTTGGGATTAAATACCAAACTATCAACTGATTAAGCTTGGTCTATTTTAGGGTTGAAGACATCTTCAGCATGGTATTTGGCAAAACATCTTACTATATTCTTTGACAAGGCTAATTTGATCGCTGAAATGTTACTTTTTGCATCCTTTTTATTTTTTGCTAGTTTCCTTTCTTCCCTTTTATCTTTTCTGACCCTGGCTAAAATTTGTTTGCAAAGTTGAATGCCATTGGCCGAGGTGCTTAGGTTTTGAGGTTCTCAATGTTATATTGACAGGGATTTCCTTGATTTTTGGTATTTCAGGCAATAGATGATGCAGGTCATGATAAGGCTAGCCTTTTCAAAGTCAAGGGATTGGAAGCAGTAGATCAAGCTATAGGCCAGCTGGCCAAGCTTCTTTGGCAGGCAGAATCAACTGGAAAGTTCCAGTATTACCTTTGTGTCACAGGAGATCACTCTACTCCAGTTGAATATGGAGATCATAGTTTTGAACCAGTTCCATTTACCATGTGCCGGTTACAAGACTTTGTGGGTGCAGTGGGTGGAGAGTCCATCGTTATGGCAATTCCCCTCCATCCATTTCCTCTTCCAACAATTAAGACTGGTGAAGACCTGGAGGAAAATAAGATGGAAAAGGAGAGAGTTAACAAACAGCTTAAAGCTTTCAGCGGAGATTCAGTTTGGGACTTTAGCGAAATAGCAGCAGCAAGGGGATGTCTTGGACGGTTTCCTGGAGGAGAAATGATGGGAGTCATAAAGGCTTTTCTCAAACTAAATCCATGAGATATTTTTATAGGAATAAGGAAGGGTTGGGTAGAGTTTTCCTAATAATATCATTTTTAAACTCGAAAAAGGACAAAACCATAATAATGATTTTTTTTTTTCATCATTAAAATTTTGAAGGCTTTTTTATCTAATGGTAAAAAAAATTACTCTCCGTCCCAAAATATTTGGTATTTTTTATTTTATATGGAGATAAAAAAAAATAAGTTAATTTTAGTTAATTTTTTTATCTTCACCACTTTCTTTCTAAAATAGCTCTATTAAATTTTTTTTATAGGCAAATTATTATTTAATCCCTGAGATTTGATCAAATTAACTAATTCGTCCTTACTTTTTAAGAAATTAAATAATTAGTCCATCAGTTTTGATTCCGTCAGACTATTTAGTCTTGCTGTTAAATTTTTATACTTTTTCTGTTAAATTTTTAAGAAAATGACTAAAATGTCCTTGTATATATAATAAATATAATTTTATTTTTATTATTTAAAAATAAAAAAATTCAAATTAATAAAATTAAATAATAATTATATAATTAAATAATAATCGTTTAATTATTTAATTTTATTAGTATAAATATTTTTTATTATATATAATAATTATAAAATTTTATAATAATAAATAATTTTATAATTTAATGATATTAATTTTAATTATTATATAAATATATAAATATTATTCACTTTTATTCATTTGAATTTTTTTATTTTTTATTTTAAAATAATAAAATTAAAATTATATTTATTATATATATAAGGGCATTTTAGTTATTTTTTAAAAAATTTAACAGAAAAAGTACAAAAATTGGACGGAATAACTAAATAGTCTAACGGAACCAAAACTGAGGAACTAATTAGTTAGTTTCTCAAAAAGTAGGGACGAGTTAATTAATTTGATTAAACTTTATGGACTAAATAGTAATTTATCCTTTTTTATTTTATCAAGTAAATCACACTCCACTTCAATAATGTTTATATTAATCAAGTATAGTTATTAATTTTGTTAGATGTCAACTCATTATAATTTAATAATACATAAGGCTTATACATTCAAACTCAAAAATTATTTATTAAAAAATGTAAATTCAAAATTTATTGTAAGTAATGACTTTGATGTGAATTAATAGGGGTATTTTAGACAATTATTTAATTAACTATTAATCAAAAAAGGAAAGTGGACAAAATTTTGGGACTGACAAAAAAAAAATGCCAAATATTTTGGGACGGAGGGAATATACAATTTGTGCTGAGTGTAAAATAAGCGAATCCAAAATATTTCTGTTATTTCTAACTACTTGATCTCTTATTTTATTTAATGCAGAATCTTAATCATCATGGCTTTTTTTCTAAGTATGTTAATTTTAAAAAATATATACTATAACGTGGTGATTTTAAAGAAATTTACGCAAATATGTTGAGGTAGGCATTTAGAATACCGGTTTTGTACAAAATTTTGAAAACCGGTTGTTAAAAGGTATTCAACCATTAAACCGGTAGTCAAAATACCGGTTTTATAAAAAAACCGGTGTTTATAACACCGGTTTATGGGTTTGGTGTCAGAGTACCCATAAACCGGTGTTACAAACACCGATTTTATAAAAAACCGGTGTTTATAACACCGGTTTATAGGTTTGGCGTCAGAGTACCCATAACCCGGTGTTACAAACACCGGTTTTATAAAAAATCGGTGTTTATAACACCGATTTTATGCACGGTTCCAGGGGACCAGTATTAATAATACCGGTTTTTGAACTCTATAAATCCTCCCGGTTCTCATTCTAAAAAATTGCACTTCGATATAAGTTTTAGGTAAAAAAAAATAAAAATTTATTGCTAGTTATTATTTTTTTTATAAATAATATCTTATATATATGGGTTTAAAATAATTTTAAAGTGTTTTGTTTTTTTTTTTTTACAGATTAAGCTAAGAATAGTAGAAAATATTTTGAAGAAATTTACATCAAAAGAGGTAAGCAATTTTTTGATATTATTTACGTTAAGTTAGCATATTAAATTGTATTGTCTTCTAATAATTTTTTT
>CATKHJ010100210.1:0-12687 GCA_949750685.1 Vernicia montana | reverse complement strand
CATAAGAAACTCGAGAATAGAGTCTTCTCACTTCATAAATCAAAAAC
Source organism: Vernicia montana (assembly GCA_949750685.1). NCBI lineage: Eukaryota > Viridiplantae > Streptophyta > Magnoliopsida > Malpighiales > Euphorbiaceae > Vernicia > Vernicia montana. The sequence goes on along the minus strand of CATKHJ010100210.1, from coordinate 12,640 downwards.
TAGTGGTTCGTCACCCAAAAACACCCAACCAATAAACTCGATAAAGGGAATCCTTTTCCCGATGTACCGTTACATCTGTTTATCCTTTCCAATGTGTAAATTCTTACCCTCTTTTTTCTTTTGAAGGTACAAATGACCAATACCTTTGACCAGGATGTTATGAACGCCTTTTTTGCCAGTCTCCTCAAGAAGCAAGAGGAATCCTTCCAAAAAGCACTTACCACCGCCCTTAAAACACAAGCAGACACCTTCACCAATGCTTTCACCACCCAATCCGCCAACTTTACAAACGCCCTCAACACCCAGCATCAATCCATCCTTAACCAAGTTAGGGAAATGACCAATACCACTACTGGTCCTCCGCATACCGAGCCCACTTCCACTCAGGCCGGTACAAGCTACGCTCTTATTTTCACTCCTCCTCTCGTTATCGATCTGACTAATAAGGGGAAAGCTCCTGATACTCCCACTTCTCCACCTCTGGATTTAAACGCCACTGTTCCATCCCCCACCATAAATCTTTTTCAAAGTGGGGACTTCGCTAGCTTCCCAATGTGAACCTTGAATTTCGTACCATCTAAACCCTTGGACATGCAAACAGACCTCGGAAGTTGAAACAGGCAAGAAAGAATTGAAAAAATCAGAGGAAGAGGCCCTAGTGACCGCACAGGGCACCTTAGGAACCGCACATATGAGATTCTAAATCCCTTCTGTACGGTCATCCTTATGTTGTGCGGTCATGTCTAGGTCTTGTACGGTCCAGATTCTATTATGTGCTGTTCTAGAAAGGGTCTATATGGTTTTTGCACTTTAGGTTCATTTTCCCATATTAGAAAATGTGTAAAATTCTCCTGGCCTCTCTACCTATATAAACCCCCCTTTCCCAACTCATTTCAACACTCACTACTTGCTAAATCAAGCTATTGATAAAAAAGCGAGTAGTTTTTAAGGCTTGGTTTAAAAAGAATGTGCCTTTTAGTTTAAAGTTTTGGTTTGGTTTGGGTGGTCGTTTCGAGGTTTCTCTCTCAAATTAGTTCGAGGGAATACCAATAACGCCGTCCTAATAGCTGTTCTAAGGCTGTTGTTCCGCCAAGCCGAGAAGGTGGAACTGCGATCCGGTCATCCGCTTCGTCCATATGTCCCCAAGTCCCGTCCTCGCAAGGTATTTATTTTCTTCCTTTCCTTTTGTTTATTTTATTTATTTTGATTGTTGGTTTTGCTTTCTTTGTTTCTATTTGCTTTTATTTTCTTTTTAGTCTAGTTTATATTTCGCTTTGTCTATTTCCCCTTTATAGTTTCTTTGCATATCCCCTTTTCTTTTATCCTTTTTCTTTTAGTTCTTTTATTTTGCAAGTTTATTGCTTTCCCCGTTTTCTTTATATGATCCCTTTTTCCTTAATCCTTTTCTTCTTATCACTTTTGGAAGGCATGTTAATTAGAATTAATTAACTTGTTTGAATTAATGCTTCATGTTTGTTAATTTAATCTGAAATAATTAACAACTTGGTAAACAACTTTGTTTGATTAAAATAAATTAATCAACCACCTTTTAATCAATGAACTGAAACATGATAAAAGGCTCAGACTAAACAAACTCCCTTCGCAAGAAGGGCAAACTACGTGGATTTTGATTCCCATTCAAAGAGATACGTAGGCATGCTTGTCTAAAGCATCAAATCCAATTAAAATGAACTTCCTTCCTCTTTCACTTTTTTTTTTTTACATAGTTAAGGTTTTATTTCTCTGTTTTGATACTTTCATTATTGATTTACTTTGGGGAATGTGTGACTTTCCTAGAACCCATAAGGGTTAGAGGGAGTATCCCCTAATTTGATTTATGATTGTAGATTTATTGCTTTCTTTATTACTTTACTTTATTTTAATTCATGCATTGTATAATTGCTCATGCATTATAATTGTTCATGAAATTCATTTTAAGTCATTTTGTATTAAACTTGCCAAAATAATTAAAATAAACCAAAAACATAGTCCCCAAATCCTCTTTGGTAATCGAGGACTAGTGTACTTTTCTATTGGGTAATAATTGGAGTCAAATGGGTTTTTTCCTTAACTTTTCCTAAATAAAATAAAATTAAGGTGGCGACTCCCAAATTCATTTTCAAAATCAACCAATCTGAACCCAAGGGTTTCATCGTGAGACTAAACCCAAATGAGCATTTTAATTCCCTCTAACGGATCGGACCGATGCTCGGGCGAGGCCTCACAGTTGGCAACTCCACTGAGGACTGATTCTTTTTTATAAAAGACAAATGGACTACCAATTGGTTTAAAATCAAAAGTTTGGCACTTTTGATGCATAAATGACTTTCATGCATCACTTACATAGGCTCTTTGCCTTTCAACCTAGATTTCTTGGGAAAACAATGGATAGAAAGTAACATCGAGTGGGCAACCTTCCTTAGGTCGGCTTACCGATATTGAAATCATCCACCCTGCGACGTTTATGAGTATGCACGTACTATTGGACCCACGGGAGGCTCTTTGACTCACATGTGGTTAGGTATATCGCTACTCCAGTGTGACGGGTACCCAATTCTAAGCCACCCTTACCCTTTTATGTAATGGATCTAGAACTTGGACCTTAGGTTGTATGTACCTTAACTGAGGCCTATGTTGCATATCCATGAAATGTTTTTCCATTCATACATTCATGCATAGACCTAAAGACCTTGAACAAAGTGGAGAGTCTATTTTCCTAAAAAAAGTGGCTAGTCCAAACCCATGATCAATCCATCACCACCCAAAAGTCTGTGATCGTCTTGTAACATGATTTCTTCCCCTATTTTGTGAGTCAAACACTTACCCTTCTCTGTTTTGCTTTCGCAAGGTACTGATGGCCTACTCATTCAAAATAAATATCCTAAACACCTTTCTCATCGGCCTTTTTAAAAAGCAAAATGATAATTTTTAGGCCATTCTCAACTCTGCCCTTGAAGCTCAACAAGCCAATTTCAACCAGGCTTTAACCATTCAGCAGACCAGCTTTAATAATATGTTGATCCATCTCACCAATGCTTCCACTAATGCCATGAGTCTCCAACGCCAACTCATCATCGATGAGATAAGAGGAATAATAAGCCAAGCTAAGTCTGCTAGTGCTGCCGCTACTAGTGATTTAACCTATAACCTCACATCACCAATATCAAACACCAATGCCATCCTAGCCTCTAACATGTCATCAATCCCAAACACCGACCTATCCTTTTCTTTGAATCCTTTTCAAAGTAAGGAAAATCCTACCTCACAAACCAATGAGAAAGCCTTAAAGTGTGATGCGCTTAAACAGATTCCCATAGTGGAAAAAAGGAGCAAGAATGGTTACACCTATACTCCCCTCATCTTCACCGAATGCGAGAGTACAAAGGCATCTACCATAGCCAGCCAGCGTCCCCTGGAGCTGAGACATAAGACTTATACTGATTTGCAAGTATCCTTGGCCTTTATTTACAAGAAAGCTTTAGAAGCCAAGATAATCAAGCCTATGGAGCCAAGAGCACCCCTAAATCCACTACCCAAAAGTTACAACCCTAGTGAGTATTATGACTATCACCAAGGAGCAGGCCATAAAATTGATGCATGCAGAGCTCTAAGGAATAGAATCCAAGACCTCATTAATACTGGAGACATCATTGTTCCCAAGCCAGAGCCCAAACAGTTCCACCAATCCACCACCAGACCACAAAGTCAACTATATCACCACTTTTGACCTTATAGTTGATCCTATCTCTTTGATTCGATTAGCTTCTGATTTTTGCCATGTACCTAACCTGAGCAACTTGGTTGAAGAGATTGATGTCAAAACCCGAAGTGACAAAATCTATCAAGCACCTATATAACCTATCCCGCCTCCAGCTGAAAAGATGAAAGGGAAGTCTTGAACCTGACGAAGACCCCATCCTCCAGAATCCTTATCAGAGCTAGAGTCTGATCCAGAGTCTTTTGAGTCTTTTTCTTCATTTTTCTTCTTTTGAGTCTGTAAATAATCGTCCCAGTCATTCTTTCAATTTTGATGTATCCGTGGATAATGATCTTTTCATCCATAATAAGAAATTTGAATTTTCCTCTTATGATCCTATGTCTCTTATTACTTTTTCATCTCTTGAATATAATTTGAATAATACATCATAAAAAGAGATAAATGAAATAAAAATGATGCAAGCAAAGAACCAATTAATATTAGCATTGATGAAAATTCTAAAACTACATTCATTGCATCTGCATGTCATAACAAGGATAGCTTTGTCAAGATGATCCAAGAGTTTGTTGACTATTTTGCATGGGCTCCTAAGGACATGACTGGGATAGATCAAAGTATAGCAGTTCACAAGAGTCCCACTTATGAACATATGAAGCCTATTAAACAGAAGTTGCAAAGACTGAAGACAGAATGGTCTTTGCTGATCAAGGAAGAGATCACCAAACAACTAGACAATGGGTTTATAAAGCTGATCATATACCCCTCATGGCTAGCCAATATTGTTCCAGTTCAGAAAAAAGATGGCAAAGTACAGATGTGTGTTGACTATCGGGACTTGAACAAAGCTTGTCCAAAAGATGATTTTCCACTACCCCACATTGACTTATTGGTTGACCGTATGGCAGGTTCTAAGTAGTCTCTTTGACTGACTTATATGCTGGTTAAAACCAAAACCAAATTCATCCGCCAGACAAGGAAAAGGTCGCTTTTGTAATCGAATGGGGTACATACTGCTACAGGGTAATGCCATTTGGATTGAAGAATGCTGGGGCAACTTATTAGAGGATGCCCACTACCATTTTTCATGACATGATCCACAAAAATGTTGAAGTGTATGTGGATGATATGGTGATTAAATCTAAAACAACTAAAGAGCACTTAGAAGCATTGAGGCGATTCTTCCTTAGACTTCGCCAATATAACCTGAAGCTGAATCCTGCAAAATGCCTCTTTGGCGCATCATCAGGAGTTTTTTTCGGGTATATGGTCAGTAAAAGGGGATTGAAGTTGACCCAGCTAAATCAAAAGCAATTATAAAAATGCCACCTCCGAAGACAGAAAAGGAGATTAGAGGTTTCTTGGGACGGCTTCAACACATTAGTCGATTTATCTCATAGTTGGCTGATGTGTGTGGGCCTATAATCAAACTGTTAAAGAAGGGAGCCTCTAAACAATGGAATGAAGACTGTTAGAAAGCTTTTGAGGAAATCAAAGAATACCTCCTGAACTCTCCTATCTTGCAACCACCCAGACGTAGTAAACCATTACTGCTATACCTCTCTATTACCTAAGAAGCTATGTGGACAATGCTTACTCAGAATGCCCCTGAATCCTACAAGGAAAATGCCATCTATTACCTAAGCAATCGTCTGCTTGCCCATGAACTCAAATATAATTAGATTGAAAAGCTATGCCTTGCCTTAGTATGGGTTTGTCATATACTTCAGCATTACTTGAGCTCCTACACTACTTATGTACTTGCTGACAGGAGCCTCTTGAAATTCCTTATGGAGAGGTCAGTTCTTGATAGTAAGATGGCAAGATGGATGGCTGTCCTAGCAGTTAATGATTTGAGGTATGTTCAGAGGAAAGCCATAAAAGGGAGTGTGATAGCGGATCAGTTAGCTGCAGCCCCTGTAGACGGTGAATGGTCTGAGCTAGAATTCCCTAATGAAAATATCATTGAACTTAAACCTGAAGTCAGGAGACTTTTCTTTAATGGTGCAGCAAACAACAAAGGTTATGGTGCTAGAGTTGTCATTGTTACCCCTAGCGGAGAAAGCTTGCCCATGGCTATCAAATTAGCTTTTGAAGTGGCAAATAACGAAGCTGAATACGAAGCCTGCATAGCTGGATTAGAAGTCGCTGTGAATCTGAGAATCTAGAACTTGAGGGTTTATGGGAATTCGAATCTGATTGTGTCCCAAGCTCTCGGCAAATGGAAAATAAGAGAAGAGCGTTTGGTTCCTTACTATAAACACTTGGAAAACCTTGCAGAAAACTTCTATGGACTATCATTCCACTATTTGCCCCGAGCTAAGAACCAATTTGCAGACGCCTTAGCTACACTTGGATCTATGTTGGATATGAGTGACGGAGAGATAATCAGGCTTGTTGTCATTGAGGTGAGAAGGGAACCTGGTTATCATACCATGTGTATGAATATTCAGTTAGTTGATAAGAAACCTTGGTTCTGGGATATTTTCAACTATCTTCAGAATGATGAATATCCAAAAGGGGCAACCAAATCAGAAAGAAGAACTCTGAGGCAATTGGCCAGTAACTTTATCCCAAATGGTGATGTATTGTACAAAAGAGTATGGGATAATATACACCTTAGGTGTGTAGCCGAGGATAAAGCTCAACAGATCATGGAATGGGTCCATGTCGGTGAAGAAGGACCTTTGCTTTAGTTTGGAAGATAATGAATCTGGGTTACTTCTGGTTAACTATGAATGAAGACTGTGCTAAGTTTGTATAGAGGTGTCATAAATGCCAGATATATGCCAAGCTTCATAAGCAACCTCCCATTCCTATCAACCCAATCACAACTCCTTTGCCTTTTGCAAATTGGGGTATTGATGTCATCGAAAGGATAAACCCAAAGTCTTCTGCTGGTCATGAATACATCCTAGTCGCAATTGATTATTTTTTGAAATAGGTTAAAACTGCTCCATACCAAGTGCTGGATTCCAAAAGAGTGGCACATTTCATTAGAACTAATGTCCTTTGTTGTTTTGGAGTTCCTTTTGAGATTATTATAGAAAATGGGTCACATTTTAAGAAAGAGGTGGTCCAGCTATTGAAGAAAGAGAAGATTCAACATCACATATCTTCTCCTTATCACCCTCAAACTAATGGTGCAGTGGAAGCAGCTAGTAAGACGATCAAGACCTTTTTACAGAAGATGACTGACAGTCACAGAAATTGGCATCAACAACTACCATTTGCCTTATGGGGATACCAAACTTCTATCCGTACCCCAACAGGCGCGACTCCTTACTCATTGGTATATGGCATGGAAGCTGTTTTGCCAATCGAGGTTGAAATCAAATCAGCCGGAATCATACGAGAAAGTCAGTTAGAAGAAGCATAATGGATAAAGGGTTATCATGATCAACTCAATGCCATTGACGAGAAGAGGATGGATGCCTTGTATCGGATTCAGGGTTATCAGTAGAAGATATCGAGACATTTCAATAAGAAGGTCAGAGACGGAGGCTTAGAAGAAGGGAATCTGGTTTTGAAGGAAATTAGAGCCCCAATGCATGATCCCAGAGGAAAGTTCAGACCAAATTAGGCTTGGCCTTACATATTGAAGAAGATCTTGTCAGGTGGAGCAGCTATTCTCATGGATCTAGATGGGATAGAGTTTACCAATCCGTGCAACTTAGATCAACTGAAGCATTATTTCATTTGAATGTTTGTTTTAAATGTAATCTTCATGCATCATGTAAATAGAACTACTTGGACCTGATTCTCTAAAATATTTATTGGTCAGTCAAAATTGAATGTGTGTAAGGAGATATGTAGGCAACCCGCTGTGGGTACGGTCCAAATTTTAATAAGATTACCATTTTTTGCCATATTATTTGGTTTTTTGCTTGCATTGATAAAAAAACATAAAATATATAAAAAGAGGAGCTCACTAAGTTGAAAACCCGAAAGGGCAACTTAGGTAAAAATTAGAGCAAATAAATGGTGTATTATTCAAATTGCATTTAAAGGAATGAAATTCCCACTAAACACAAGATCAAAAGAATAGAAAATTATCCATGGTTATGTCTGAAGCCCTAAAGTCCTAAAAAGCTAAAAAAGAGTCTAAGTCATTTTCCTTTTCCCTTTTGGATCAGCCTCCTCCATGGTACCTCTATCTTCAATCTCATGCAGTAAGGCTACCCTTTTTGCCTTCTCTACTGGCCAAGTCATTACAATCCACCATGAGTTGTAGTCTTTTAACCTGTCAAAGCTGTGAGATGGAAGAAAAGTGTGAAACCCACGAAGCCAACCATTCATGACAGCCCTAGCCATAGTGGGAATAATCAGAGTAGAATTGAAGAGGGCACCATCTGGGGGCACTCCTTGTGCATAGCCCATCTGTCTTAAAATCCAGTTGTGCGGTCACAGGAGTGAACCACACATGAGCTGTGCTGTTCCGCATAGACCTTGTGTGGTTTTGCATAGCCTCTGTGCAATTTTGTACCTATGTTGTACTGTTTCACTTCCTTTTCTGATGGTTTCAAGCCTGTTTTCCCCGATATGATCTGTCACATGAATTTTGGTGAAATAAGGATGAGAAAAGAAGAAAAAATGAGAGTGAGAAAGAAAAAAAAGGAGCCATGTCATGCATTTCTGTATTTATAATCATACATAAATCCCAAAAGATTCATATATCATTCCATAGCACGATCATGTCATATAGGCAGTTCAAAATACATCATGTCCTAATACATGCATACATGTATGCACGCATGATCCTAGCATACATTATGCATAAACAGGAAAATTCAAGCTAATGTCTGCCGCGCCTCTGCCTTCTCCTCTGTGTTGGAGATCCATCCTTATCATCAGGTAAACCCCCAAGAGTAAGAGAGGCTGATAATGCCGACCTCAGTCGACCAATCATGTCATGGGAATGACGAGCCCAATCCAATGGAACCTACAGAAAGCAAACAGATCAGGTTAAAGCTACATATCCTTTTCAAAAGAATAGTCAAGACACAATTTACATACCTCAACAACATCATCTAGGAATGGAGGGTATCCTGATGGCACAGAATCGGGAATAGCATATCTGACCATCCCACGATCTCGGGAGACATAATCCAAGTCCTCAGCTGCCCAGAGATACTGTGGAAAAGCACTACTAAGTCAAGAACTGGTACTCAAACCCACACCTGCACCCCTCACACCTCAAGAAGAATGAACAGAACTAGCTGTCGATCTAGGTCGAGCATGCCTCTCTAGAAAAGGTATGCCCGGCATCAGCTTGCTACGGCAAAAGTCATCATAATCAGCCTCATGATCCAAAAGAGGCTCTATCAGAAGGCCTGCTCTCAGAATGTCCTGATCTTAAATGTGAGACCCATATCGCATCTCAACCAGAGGGTCAGCAGGAACAACCCTCTCTCTAGTCAACTGGGCTCAGACCCTCTCTCCAAGATAGAACATCCGATCAGCTCGGAATCGCAATAGCAGATGAAAGGAAGACAAGGTCAAGCTAGACTCCGTCCTCGATGATATATATATCATCCTAGATCCAAAAGGCATCCATCGGACCTACAATAAGCAGAAAGCAAGTTATGAAAAACAGTAAAAGATGATATAATAGTGGTACAAAATAGTCAGTACATGTGATACTTTAAGATGTGAGAAAAATGATCTGATGCCATGAAAACTCCGTTGCTAATGTCAACCTCTGTTCCTTGGCCTCCAGATGTGTCCGCTAGGGATACGGTCCGTAATGCTACTCTCAAAGGGGGAGATAAGTAAGGAAAGTACTCATAAGCCTAATACTGCAAATAAGATAGCAGAAAGTTGAATAAACAGGGGGCAAGTATATGGAACAAAACAAAGTACCAAGACATACCTCCCAAATGATGTAGGTCCCGCCCAATCCAGCAAATACTCCTCAGGAGAAATTAGACATCTCCCTGCACATCGCATAAAGTACAGATCCTCCCCAATCATACTCTCCAATTACAGTCAAATCCTCCAATGAGCTAAGGACATTCAGATCAATAGTATCCCTCCTAGTATGATAGAATGAACACCCTATGATCATCAGAATAATGATACGGGCTGCCTGGTCATCATTAAAGGCACCAATACCGAAGGTCATAAGCTCGATCCTTTCTCAAAGCTAGACCCGAGAAAGATGAATATGACCATGCAGTGGAGTCAAGCCTAATAGCTCTGTCAGCCTCTCATCGGATAACGTGTGTCAGTCAGGGTAAAACTCCAAAGGTCAATGACGAAAATGCAACCCTGTCAACATAGTCAGATCCAGAGGAGTCACAATCATCTCCCCGCAAGGAAAGTGAAAAGTATCAGTGGTATCCCACCACCTCTCTGCTAAAGCTCTCAATAGTGGGACATTACTCTCATGAGTGTACTCCAGTGATAGGAAGCTGAGCAACCCTAAAGGCTCAATCAGCCCCCAAACTTGGGGGTGTGCCTTTAAGAAGGTAGCCACAACCGACAGGTTTGACCTACCCCCTCTAGCTCTAAAACTCACTCCCTTTATTATTGTTTGAAAAAAAAATTTAGTCGAGATACTTTGCCTAGATTACATACTGTGTATACATATTTTATTTTGCATAAAATAACATGTATGACAAGAAAGGAAAGAAAAAGAAGCATAAATACCTCTATAGCGCAGGTGCGAGCAACATGGGTCTCCGGCTCCTATAGCAAATCAGCAGGCTTGATATTCTCCTGCGGGCCTGGTAGCTCTGGGTGTGGCGGCCACTAGATGAAACCATAAGGAATTTTGGAGAGAGTTGAGAGAAAAGAAATTCTAAAGAGAAGTTAAAGAAAATGAAAGTTAGAGAGAGTGAGAATTTAACAAAATGAGAAAAGTGTGAAAAAATGAAGAGGTGACTCTTTTATATAGGGGGTCCACTTGCATAGTAACTTTATGCTGCCAGATCACGCGGGATGAGATTTTGGATCCGTTTTAAGTCAGAATTCTGCATCGTCAATTCTAGCGTGTTCGCAATATTTTTTTCTTTCGTCAGAGATCTCTTTTACCCAGATCAGAATTGGGATGCCCCTGTTATGATGGAAACACCAGAAAATCAAAAATACCCTGAAAAATGGAAAACCATATGAATGAAGTTAAAAATGCTTCAAAACTGACCAAGTATCGAACTGGACCTCCCAAATCAGACCGGAACCTTCGTTTTACTCAAATCCATCCAACATCATCCAGTTTCCACACTTATCAGAATCGTCAATTCAGATAGACAATTATGATAAGGGGGCAGCTTTTAACCATGAATTTCGCACCATCTAAACCCTCGTACATGCAAACATGCCTCGAAAGCTGAAACAGGCAAGAAAGAATTGAAAAAACTGGAGGAGGTGGCCCTGGTGACCGCATAGGGCATCTCAGGAACTGCACCTGGGTTGTGCGACTTCGCACAGCGTATGTGCGATTCTAAATCCTTTCTGTGCGGTCATCCTTATGTTGTGTAGTCATGTCTAGGTCCTGTGTGGTCTAGATTCTATTGTGTGCGGTTCCAGAAGGGGTCTATACGATTTTTGCACTTCAAGTTCATTTCCCATATTGGAAAACGTGTAAAATTCTCCTAGCCTCTCTACCTATATAAAACCCCCTTTCCCAACTCATTTCAACACTCACTACTTGCTAAATCAAGCTAATTGATCAAAAAGCGAGCAGTTTTTAAGGCTTGGTTCGAAAAGAACGTGCCTTTTAGTTTAAAGTTTTGGTTTGGTTTGGGTGGTCATTTTGAGGTTTCTCTCTCAAATCAGTTTGAGGGAATCCCAACAATGCCGTCCTAGTAGCCGTTTTAAGGCTGTTATTCCACCAAGCCGAGAAGGTGGAACTGCGATCCGGTCATCCGCTTCGTCCATACGTCCCCAAGTCCCATCCTCACAAGGTATTTATTTTCTTCCTTTCCTTTTGTTTATTTTGATTGTTGTTTTTGCTTTTTTTTATTTCTATTTGCTTTTATTTTCTTTTTAGTCTAGTTTATATTTCGCTTTGTCTATTTCCCCTTTATAGTTTCTTTGCATATCCCCTTTTCTTTTATCCCCTTTCTTTTAGTTCTTTTATTTTGCAAGTTTATTGCTTTCCCCGTTTTCTTTATATGATCCCTTTTTCCTTAATCCTTTTCTTCTTATCACTTTAGGAAGGCATGTTAATTAGAATATGAATTAATTAACTTGTTTGAATCTGCTTCATGTTTGTTAATTTAATCTGAAATAATTAACAACTTTGTTTGATTAAAATCAATTAATCAACCACCTTTTAATCAACGACTTGAAACATGATAAAAGGCTCAGACTAAACAAACCCCCTTCACAAGAAGGGCGAACTACGTGGATTTTGATTCCCATTCAAAGGGATACGTAGGCATGTTTGTCTAAAGCATCAAATCCAATTATAATGAACTTCCTTCCTCTTTCACTTTTTTTTTTTTTCATAGTTAAGGTTTTATTTCTCTGTTTTGATACTTTCATTATTGATTTACTTTGGGGAATGTGTGACTTTCCTAGAACCCATAAGGACTAGAGGGAGTATCCCCTAATTTGATTCATGATTGTAGATTTATTGCTTTCTTTATTGCTTTACTTTATTTTAATTCATGTAGTGTATAATTGCTCATACATTATAATTGTTCATGAAATTTATTTTAAGTCATTTTGTATTAAACTTGCCAAACTAATTAAAATAAACTGAAAACCTAGTCTCCAAATCCTTTTTGGTAATCGAGGACTAGTGCACTTCTCTATTGGGTAATAATTGGAGTCAAATTGCCTTCTGCATCTTGACTTGTACCAGATGGTTGACTGGTTTCTCTTTCATGGCCATAGGAACCCTTAAATTCAAACCTACCCAACTATATTGTAGGTTAAGAGGCTATAGGTGTACTCTATTGTCCTTTCCTATAGAGA
>CATKHJ010100169.1:0-28620 GCA_949750685.1 Vernicia montana | reverse complement strand
CTTATGGCCGTTTGTAATACAAAGTTTACAACATAGATTTAAAAAAAAAAAAAAAAAAAAAAAAAAAAAAAAAAAAAAAAAAAAAGAAGAAAATTTTGATCCATTACCATACACAAGAAATATCCACTCCCACATGGAGATTACTTTTGTAGTAGATGTCCCTTTCATTGTCCTTTAAAATGTAAATAATTAACATTATCATATTGCTAAGTTTTTATAAAAATCATTCTTCACTTTAAACAAATAAAATTTTATCATTAAGTTATTAGTCGAATAATTATTATTTTTTCTTATGATAATCGTAAAAAGGTCGATTTTTAATATACTTATAGAAATAATAATGTAATAAGTTACTTAATTTGAATTGTTATACGGTGGATCTGGATCCATTATGCATGGTGAAATTAGATCTACGCGCACATATTTTCAATTTCCTCTTTTTCTTTTTCTTTTTTTTTTAAATCTTTTTTTTTCTCTTCACACTCACCACTGATCTCCACCTTTTTTGCTGACAGTTATATTTTGCAAATCTAGAATTTTATTTTTATTTTTATTCTTTTATTTTATTTTATTCTTTTAAAAAATATATTTATATTTAGTATTAATCATTTATATTTTTATTAATTGATTTATTAATTTATCATAATTTTGTTTGATATAATAATTCGTTTAATCTTTCAATTTTATTATTTTTACAATTATATTTTATAATTAAAAAAATCATTATTTCACAATCACTAACAACAAAATTAATTAAGTGTACGTTAATATTATTATTTTGTACATAATAAGTATGAACATCCTATATAGGTATAAGATTTAATATTTCTGACTTTTTATTAGTATTTATTTATTGATTACGTGATATTTGCACACATACAAAATTAAAATCAATAATTTTGATTGTGCTAAATAATTATTAGGTAGGAAGATAATATTTTTTTTTATTCGCATTAAAGTGACTTTTATGTATAATTGAAGTGATTTTTTTTTTTTATGTGAAAAAAACAATGAACCTAAACCTTATATTTAATAAACATGATACTAATAACAGATGAATATACACTTTATAGGTAATGAATCTAAAGTTTATGTTTAATGAATCTAATACTAATAACAGATGAATATACACTTTATAGGTAATGAATCTAAAGTTTATGTTTAATGAATCTAATACTAATAACAGATGAATATTCACTTTATAAATAATGAATTTAAACCTTATATTTAATGAATTTGACACTAATAACAGATGAATATACACTTTATAAGTAATGAAATTAAAATTTATATTTAATGAACCTGACACTAATAATAAATTGATATACATTTTATAAGTAATGTACCTAAATTTTATATTTGATGAATTTAACACTAATTACATATGAATATACGCTTTATAAGTAATGAATTTAAACATCATATTTAATGAACTTGACACTAATAACAAATGAATATACACTTTATAAGTAATGTACATAAAATTTATATTTGATGAACTTGACACTAATAATAGATGAATATACGATTTATAAGTAATGAATCTAAATCTTATATTTAATGAATCTAACATTAATAACAAATGAATATATACTTTATAAGTAGTGAACCTAAACCTGCTACTCTTATGATGATATTTTATCATTCATAAATTAGAAATTAATTACTATTAAATTATACTTATACTTAAAATATATAATATCATATCACTAAAATTTAAAATTATTATAATTATTCAAATGTAAGAAAATGAATTGTTTATGTCTTAAAGTAAAAGATTAAAATTTATTCTTAAAAATAAATTATATTATAACTTGAGTTATTAAATATTTTATAATAATTATTTTAAGCAGTAAAAAAGATTTTTGGTATGTTAAAAATATTTGAAATGAAAAAAATTTATTAGTAAAATTTGATGGTATAAGAGACATATGAAATTTATATTTTGATAGGAGAAAAAAAATGATTAATATATTTAATATATTAAAAAAAATAATTTTTTTTATAATAGGTAATCACATAATTGGTCCCCTCAATTTATTTTCCTTAATTATAACTGGTCCCCCTTATTTTTTTTTTCTCATTAATTATAATTAGTCCCCCCTTAATCCATATTACTATATGAACTTGGATCAATGATATAATTTACTACTTGAAATTGTTATACGGTGGATCTGGATCCACTATGCATGGTGGAATCAGAACCACGCGCACATATTTTCAATTTCCTTTTTTTCTTTTTCTTTTTTTTTAAATATTCTTTTTTTTCTGCTCACACTCACCACTGGTCCTTACCTTTTTTGCTGACAGTTATTTTTGCAAATTTAGATTTTTATTTTTTATTTTATTTTTATTTTTTATTTTATTTTATTCTTTTAAAAAATATATTTATATTTAGTATTAATCATTTATATTTTTATTAATTGATTTATTAATTTATCATAATTTTGTTTGATATAATAATTCGTTTAATCTTTCAATTTTATTATTTTTAAAATGATATTTTATAATTGAAAAAATCATTATTTCACAATCACTAATAACAAAATTAATTAAGTGTACGTTAATATTATTATTTTATACATAATAAGTATGAACATCCTATGTAAGTATAAGATTTAATATTTCTGATTTTTTATTAGTATTTATTTATTGATTACGTGATATTTGTACACATACAAAATTAAAATCAATAATTTTGATTGTGCTAAAAAATTATTAGGTAGGAAGATAATATTTTTTTTATTCGTATTAAAGTGACTTTTATGTATAATTGAAGTGATTTCTTTTTTTTATGTGAAAAAAACAATGAATCTAAATTTTATATTTAATCAACTTGACCCTAATAACAAATGAATATACGCTTTATAAGTACTAAACATAAATCTTATATTTAATAAATATGATATTAATAACAGATGAATATATACTTTATAGGTAATGAATCTAAAGTTTATGTTTAATGAATCTAATACTAATAACAGATGAATATTTACTTTATAAATAATGAACTTAAACCTTATATTTAATGAATTTGACACTAATAACAGATGAATATATACTTTATAAGTAATGAACTTAAATTTTATATTTAATGAATCTGACACTAATAATAAATTAATATACATTTTATTAGTAATGTATCTAAATTTTATATTTGATGAATTTGACACTAATTACATATGAATATACGCTTTATAAGTAATGAATTTAAACATCATATTTAATGAACTTGACACTAATAACAGATGAATATACACTTTATAAGTAATGTACCTAAAATTTATATTTGATGAACTTGACACTAATAATAGATGAATATATGCTTTATAAGTAATGAATCTAAATATTATATTTAATGAATCTAACATTAATAACAGATGAATATATATTTTATAAGTAATGAACTTAAATTTGCTACTCTTATGATGATATTTTATCATTCATAAATTAGAGATTAATTACTATTAAATTATACTTATACTTAAAATATATAATATCATATCACTAAAATTTAAAATTATTATAATTATTCAAATGTAAGAAAATGAATTATTTATGTCTTAAAGTAAAAGATTAAAATTTATTCTTAAAAATAAATTATATTATAACTTGAGTTATTAAATATTTTATAATAATTATTTTAAGCAGTAAAAAATATTTTTGGTATGTTAAAAATATTTGAAATGAAAAGAATTTATTAGTAAAATTAGATGGTATAAGAGACATATAAAATTTATATTTTGATAGGAGAAAAAAAATGATTAATATATTTAATTATAATGATTAATATATTTAATATATTGCAAAAAAAAATGATTTTTTTTATAATAGGTAATCATATAATTGGTCCCCTCAATTTCTTTTCCTTAATTATAGCTGGTCCCCCCTCTTTTTTTTCTTCTTAATTATAATTGGTCCCCCCTTAATTCATATTGCTACATGGACTTGGGTCCATGATATAATTTATTACTTGATTGGACTATATTCTATCCCATTGGATTGAATTATATATATATATATATATATATATATATAATAGGTGTGTTTTTAAGATAAATTGGCTTAAATTCACACAAAATCATTCTTGCAATGTTTTATTATAATTATAATTTACTAAATATAGGAATCTTTCAGGGATAATATTAATAGTAGGGTGAAAATCTAGTTCAAACATAAATAAATAGTATATTTTTGTCACCCATTTTCTCTGAGGACTTGAACCTAATATATATATTTTTATGTGTATATTTTTTTTATATAATTATATAATTAAAATTTATTTTAATCTATGATATATTAATATTTTCTTTATAATTAAAAAAAAAATTAAATCAAATGAGGAACAAAGAGAATTTTCTCTCGTTAGGAAGGCATTGACAAAGATTATGTTTCAAAACAACGAAGGGTTCAGATTATGGGTCTAAAACATATGGGTTGGACTGCATTGAACCAGTCCATTCCCTTATAGATATAGAAACTGAGGTTTGATTGGCCTTTTAAAATATCCAGCCCATCAAAGAAGAGACAATAATTTCGTAAAAAGTATGTTTTTCTTTTTGAGAATGGTAAACTAAGGTCATGCTAGTTATCGTTTTCTGTTTTTTAAAATGTTACTGAATGAATAAATACCAAAGAAATAAAAAATAATAATTTTTTAAAAAATATATTTTAATACTTATTTTTTTAAAATTTTAAAAAAAATAAAAAAATAAAAAAAATAGCTATACCAAACGCCTCTAAAATGTTAATTTCTAAATATATATATAAAGTAGACAAATTTTTTACTTATAACTTGTCATATGGCATATATTAAATGACTTGAGTGTCAAATGAATGATATTTCATGAGTTTAAATACCAAGTAGATATATATTAAATAAATTAAAAGTGCCGTGTAATATATTTTTATATTTGTATATATTTTTTATGAAGTATTTATGGTATATATTTATGTTTGTCAATTTAAAATATAATTTTTTAACATGAAAGTAATACCTTGAAAAAAAAATTATTTTATTTTATATTATTATATTATTTTTATAATATACTTAAAAATTTAACGTGATATGAGAACTTTATTTTATATAATATAATTAAAAAAATAAAAATAAACATCTAATAAAAACATTTTATAAATATATACTTTTATTAATAATAATATGAAAAATATAGTTATTATTTCAATAAATATACTTTGTTATATTATTTTAAATAATATTAACACATATTAATAATTTCAATAATGTATATACGAAAATAAGAAGAATGTATGATTAGTCTTTCCATCATTATATTATGATAATTCAAATGAATCATTAAAAAATACAAAAATAAAATATAGTCTACCAACTAAAATTATATAAATTATTAACAAAAAATAATAAAATATATCAATTACGTGCAAAACACAGATTAAATTACTAGTTCATATGCATGTCGCTCACAAAAAAAAAAAATTATATTAAAGTTAATTTGGTAATTGGTATCTTAAATTTTGATAGTGTATATATATATATATATGAAATCACCTCATTAATTTTTTTTGTCATTATATTTTTGTAGGTCCTAATTAAAGTTTAATTTTTTTTATAATTTTTTTAGTTGGCCTATATATTTTATTTATATTAATATTTAATTATTATAAGGTAATATTTAAAATAACAATAATAATATGTATATGTTAAAATATTTTAAAAAATATAAGTTAAATAAAAAAATATATGATCAAAATCTATGCAGAATGTGAGCCCCGACTAATTAATAACTGAAAATTAATGATTAATAATCAATTTAACATCGTCTAAAAATATAATCAATCTAACATGGATATGATTTTTATATCAATTGTGTGGAAAAATTATTTGACCCTGTCGTTTAATTTATTTTTTTATGAATTTCCCCTTTGTCAGTTTTGGTTGCTTTTAATCAACATAATCGTTATAAACCATTTGTGGAAGCGTATTGTAGTTTATTATCAAATTCTTATGCATAGCTTATTCCCCATCTCGATTTAGCATAGAGCAATGAGAGGTTACTATACTAACTGACTAGGACTAAAGAATGTTATTTTATTAGTAAGCGATCTTTGTTTCCTAAGCCAACGATTACAACATTCCAATATAAAAAGGCTTCTACCCAAGTCTACTGCAGTCTGCACTACAAACTATATCATCTGAATTAGATGGCCACCATTGCCAGAACAAACATTTTATGCGAAATGTTTTTCACACAGAGACAGCTTTCTCTTAACATTGCATTTATGACAGCAAGAAACTACATCCAACATCATCAGATTACTTCCAATTCACTTCATGCCATTTTTGCCTTTATAATGCCACTCCTCCTCAACTTTCTTGAACTAATGTATCAGGGAAAGGACTGTTCTCCATTTGATACACATCCAGTAGCCATGTGGGTTTGCCTTTGTTGTTTGCTAGCTTATTGCTTGGCTTATGGGATTGAGATTACCTTTGGCAATAATTTTCAGTCTCCATTTTATGCCATTGTACTTCATCGAAGCATGGTTGCGTTTGGTTCACTGTCATTGGCTTCTTTAGCTTCAATTTTCTTCCCAGACTTTGTCCAGCCACTCCTGTACTTGCTTTGTGGCTTACTTTCAATGGGAGAGTTTCTACCCGCCTCAGTAATAATCGTGTGGAAATGGATTCGGAGTAGAATCTTGCTAGTAGAAGATAGGCAAGTAGGTCAAGCACCTTGGGTTGCACCAAATTCCTTGGCAAATCAAAGATATATACTTCCTGTTTGAAAAGAGCTCAAAATAAATAAATAAAAAAGAGGAGGCAAACAACTCAAATGGGCATTAGCTGCAACACTAAATGACTACTAGTAAAGACACGATTATTAAAAACTTGAATCCTTGATGAAAGCACAACATATTAAGGTAATTAGGGCACATCGCCTTTGGAAATCTAGCATGTACACAGAATTGTATAGGTAATTTTGGTTACCATTTCTCAGGCTTAGAATTCATCAAATACTGGTGCTGATCATTTTCCACTACAGTCAATCCCCCAAAACCATGCAATACAAAGATTTCAAATCAGTTATATAAACAAACCAGAGCAGAATAATGATGTCCAAGGCAACCAACAGTTAACCAACTTCACTTGAAATGGAATGATTATTTGCTTCAATGTTTTGATAGACAAAAAAAACCCATATGATGCCCATTAATATTTTCAAAATGATCAAGTGCATTCTAGCCCCTGCTTGGCTCACACTCAAATCACAGTAATTACCAGCTAACAAACGTCGGTAAATTAATCAATATTGTCAATCACACACTAGTTGAAGGCATCGCAAAGACTATGGTTTCAACTCTCAACATATTACAATATGACAAGTACAAGTTAAATGATAGAGTGAAAAATTGACATATTAAGGGGGTTAGCTTCGGCTTTTTAAATGTTACTTACTGTTATATATAAAACTGGGAGCTGGAGTTGGGCGTAATTCCAATCCAGAACTCCCAACTCCTTCAATCCCCTCAAGTTGTCAATAGGTGAGGACTAGTGTGCAGAAGCAAATGGATAACATACTTGAATACTTCAAGTTGTCAGAGAGCATGACAACAAAACATGAGAAAATGACTTTGGTAACACCTCTCTGGGATCAACAAGCACAGAGTCAACCGTTGGAGATACTGAGTATTACCTGAAAAGTTATCTTACTGAGAATTCTTCCGACCTGATTCCAGATATACTAAGATATGAAATAATATATTAACAGGCAGAATGGAGATGAACTAATCAAACACTTAACCAGAGAAAATATGTTTGCATCTACCATTAGTTCAGCTCCTAAATTTTATGGTATTCCAATACCACCCTTTTGTTGATCTTTTTGCATCTAATATTAGTTCAGCTGAGTCTCTTTTCATATCATTTTTCAATTACATTTTTTAGTTCTATTGGACAAGTTAGACTCTAACAGTATCTTCTAACTGAAGCAAGATCAACTGACCATGAAGAACATTTTGCAGAAGATACACTACCACAACATGGATCATCTGCCCCTAAAGCTTCATTGATACTGCAGCAAAACAATGGCATACAAGGAAATACCTACATCCATAATGATATCGTCAAGTTCATTTACTGCAACAAAGAGCAGGATCCTCTAAAAAACGTCTGATTGACATTTCAGCATTGATAACATTACCCCCAAATTTCTTGCACACCATCCTTGCCCCATTACATAATACATTGATTGCTTCAAATTTTGGAAGAGTATGATCAGGCACTTAAATTCCAAAACCAACTCATGCAAAAAGAAAACATTTGATAATGAAGTACTAAAAACTCCACGTAGACAGTAGTAGTTATTTGAATCATCAACAATCTCATCAAAACTGCTGCTACTATCCTCTTACTAACTTGTCAACTCATTTACTGTCATGAGATTCGCATGCTTGAGTTTATGGTTCTTTATAATCATAGATAGTAGACTTCATTGGTGCTACTACAAGAAAAACACCAAAACCTACAAACAAGAATCAAATCTTCCATGTTTATCTACTTCACCTATTAATTTCCACTCAAGAAAACACAGAATAATTGATAATTATGCTCATTATTGCAGTAACCATATTTCACAAAATGTTAAACTTAATTACTAACGTAAGAGAAAGCAACATGGGCTCAAACGCATCATAACCTAGGTAAAAAAAAATTGATTTGCTGACCTATTAGATAAAGTTGCAAATTAACCCTTTCTCAGCTCACCAACCAAAGCAATGTTGCTGGGATTTTTATCAATAGGTTATTTTGCCTCCAATGGTGATTATTAACAAAGTAATGTTTACTTTGTTAAAATTAAAAAAAAAATAAAAATAAAAAATAAAAAAACCTAAGAATCTATATTTGTTCATACAAATGGACAGAATTTCTATAAATTAACATGTATCGAATCAATACCACACAAACCATAATCCAAGCAAATATCTTCAATGCAATTGAATAACTAATAAAAAAAAAAAGAAACAATATAACTGCCATGTAAGACAAATAAACCCTTTTGCATTATTGAAAATGATATACAGGGGATCATTCAGCAAGTAATTCATCAATATTGAAATATCATATTCATCCCCAACAATCATCACTCTTATACTTTGTTCAATTGAAAATGCAACTCTCATAGCAACTATCACAACAAGAACAAGTGAAAAAACACTTCCCTATCAAGGTGCTCTGGGGTCTGTCCCATGCTGCCAAACGTAAACCAACTCATCCCAGCCAGTACTAGCCAACAATCCTTCAACAAGCACACTCAAATCCACCCCAACTGCGAATTCAGTGTGGTGATCATACCTCCCAACTAATGCATCCTCCACCATATAATCCCACATACACACTGTCATGTCGTAAGAGCAAGACACTAACAAATTCCTATGATGCGGTGAAAACTTCACTTTCCTAACCGCATAGCCATGTCCATTTAACACGGCAATTGGCGCTCTGTAGCTCCTCACATCCCAAAGCCTAATGCTTTTATCCACTGAAGCTGTCGCTATACAACAATCATCATACTTATTCCAATCGCAGGATAAAATTTCATAATCGTGACCTGGAATTATCATCGTTGAACCCGGTTCACGGACATCCCAAATTCTAACCGTGCAATCACCGGAAGCAGATGCAAAAACATCCGTGTGCCTAGGGTTCCAGGCGGCGGAGTAGACGCAATAGGCATGTTCTTTGAATGTACGGATGCTGGCAGGGCGGTCCAGAGTCCAGAGCTTGATAGTATCATCCCAAGAGGAAGTGATGAAGGAGTCGCGGCGCGTGGGATTGTAGTCGACGGAGTGGACTTCGCGAGTGTGCTCCTGAAAGGAACGGAGAGGATTTTGGGTTGGGGGAAGAGCCGTATCGAAGAGCTTGACGGAGCCATCAGCGACCGCGGCGACTAAGAGAGAATCATGGGATTCGGACCAAGCGAGGTCGTAGACACCGTCGGCGGTGTCAAAGGCAACGAGTTCGGAGAGGGGAAGGGAAGGGCTCGGGGGGAGTGAAAGAACGTGGATACGGCCGTTGCCAAGGATGCCAAAGTTCTGGGCGGTGGCAACGGCGAGACGGGATTCGTAGAAGGGGCTGAATTTAACGGAGTAGCCGTTGAACGGCGCTTTGAAGACTGGCATTGCGGCGGTAGATATGGGTTGTTGAAGTTGGGATTTGGTTCTGTTGGAGCTTGGGGAAGAGTGAAAAAGGAGGGTCTTTTTGGGTTGTTGGGTCAGATCAGGTTTTAATGGGCTAAAAATTTGGACTTGGTAATTTAATATGGGCTTCCATTCTCACACATAACAACTTATATTTTGTCAAATTGAAAAAAAAAATTCTTTTAAATATCTATTGAAGTTATTAGATTAATAATTTAATAGTCAAATATTTAATTAGAAACAAATGCAATATTCAAGTTCTCTAATTTCTATGCAAAAGAAATTGATTAAAAAGTTAAATTGAAATATTTTTCTTTTTAAGTTGATTAGGTTGACATAATTAGGAAATGATGATTTGGTTTAGGCCACTAAGTTGTTTAAATGTTGGGCTCAAAGGTGCTTAGTGCTTTAGATTGGATCCCATAATGTCAGTCTCCATAGGCTTGCTAGCTAATCATATTTTCTTCTTAGCAAGGAAACAAATTTTCCAACTAAGAGGATCCACTAAACTCTTAAATTTTCATTTTTCTTTATTTTAAAAAGTATGTCCAATAATTATATTTTCAAAAATCTTTTAAATTTTTTTTCTTCTTTAAAATTTTTTAAGAGTCACAATTTAAAGAGAGAGAAAATAACTTTTAAAGTTCTTAATAAATTTTTTATTATTTTTTCTCTTTTTTCCCTTTAATATTTTAATATTTTCTTTTTTCATTTCTTTCATTTTTAAATTATGATTATTATTTTTATTATTAATAAAAAATTTATTATTGTTAAATTACTATATTATTATTAAACCATTATTTTATAATATTTTAAATCAAATAATTCTTTTTTAGTAGTAAAAATTTTATGTAAAGTAAAAGAAATAAAATTATAGTATAATAATAATAATAGTTTGTTATAATATTTTTATCAAATTATATTTTTTTTTAGTTGTAACAATTTTATATAGGGTAGAAGAAATGATACTGAATATAATAATAATAATAATAATAATAATTTGTTATAATATTCTTAAAAATATTATATTTTTTAACTACAAAAATTTTATGTAGAGTAAATAAAATGAAATTATAAATTTATGTATAAAAAAATATAAATGTATATTTATTAATAAAATAATGAAATAGGGAGTGAAATAGAGAGTATTATTGGAGTATGTGCATTTTTCGAGATAAGTTAAAATAAATAGTTAAATTGTTTATAATATAATAGAGAGTAAAATAAGAAAGCTTATTTAGATGCTTTAAGTCATATCTATACTCAATGTATAGGTATGACTTAATATGATAAAGAATATATGAGGTAGAAATTTTTTTTGGTATATTTCGATTGAGAAAAAAATAGATATAAGAGTTATATTAATTAAAATATTTTATTAAGTATTAATTAATTTGAATGGATGATATATATATTTGCCATTAGATTGAATTTCACTCCCGTTGGAGTATAAACAAGAATTTTACTATTATATATTGATTATATTTAGGGGATGGTAATTCGTATTAGTGGGTCGTATTTGAGTCATGTTGACCTATACTCATATACAATAAGAGTCAACATGAACACGACATGATTAGTTTATTATGTCAAAAATCTAAATACGAATACGATCTACTTAATTAATAGCTAACACGACACGACATGAATAACACGTTTAAAATTTTAAATTAATTAATTTTTTATTTTAATATTTAAAAATTATTAAATTTACTAAATTAACCCTTATTAATTTATATTATTACATAAAATATAATTATATATAAATTTATAAAGAAGATTAAAAGTAAAATTTATATATACATATTTTAAAAGTCATAAAATATATTAGGTTAAATGTGTTAATGGCTAAAACATGTCGTTTTTGAGTTAACAAGTCAATTCGAGACACGACACAATTATTTTCGTGTCACAATCGAATCGATACGAAATCGACACAAACACAATAACTCTTAATTCAAACCCATTAATTTCGTGTCGTGTATGATATTATCACCCATAATTATATTGATATAATGCATTCATTAAATATTTAAATTCATTGTGAATAAGTTTTTAATTCAATAATATTAATATCATCTTTAAAAAATTGAATTCTCCAATTTGAGTTTTTAATCAGAATGAAATTTATCTAAAAAAAATAATTTAAATTCACTTATGGGCCGGTAATATAATGGTTAAATATATATGACATAAAGTAATAAATTAAACACTTAATATTATGAAACTTGGAATGTGATAGAAGAGAAATGTATATAAAATTATTGAAGAAATTTAAAGGATTTGTTAAAATAATGGCCTTTTTCCTTATGGATTATATGAAATGTAGTAGACTTGTTTAATAGTGTGGAATTTAGACAATATCCCGCAAATTTAGAATGCGGTTAAATTCAAAGCTGGCTAGTTTTGGAGGCTTCTCCAAACAACCTCATTAATAATGTTTGGATTTATTTGGACTTCACTAATTCATAATTGATATTTGATTCCAATATCAAGGTGTAGTGTCAAGCTTAAGTAACAAAAATAATTATATTTTTTAATAATTAAGCGGACCACAAAAATAAAAGAAACATTATTACAAAATGAGTGTTTTTTCTTTTAAAAAAAAATAAGTGTTTTTTTTTTTTTTACACTAAAGTATAATCTAACGGTAAGTGCATATTCTCTTGAGTAATAGATTCAAGATCAATTTCCCCTTTCTCAATACTCAATAATAATAATAATAATAATAATAATAATAATGATAGTGGTTTTTTGTTAAATAAAAAAAAATGTTAAAAGAATAAAATTTAGTTTTTGAATTAAAGAAAGAAGTTGACGGAATTCTCATTGACAATATGACCTTGTACTTGTTACAATTACGTAATTATATTATAAGCAAATCTGTAATTATATATATACACATTCTAAACAAAATCTGTTATATAATATTAATAGAGCTAAATGATTAAAAAAAAAAAAATTCACTTTTGTAAATTTTATCACAAATTTTTATTTGTAACATTTTTTTTTATCATGAATTTATTTTTTTTTTCAATTGAATTACTAATCAACTAGAAAGTAGAAAATAAAATAAAATTTGAATTTATTGATCTAGGGTTGAGAACAATAACATATATCAGGACATTTTCTTTGCAAACATTAGGAATTAATATTTTTCAACTTATTATTTCAAACTTATCTACATTAAAATATTGAGTTCCCGAAATTTTGAGTATTTTAATTTTTTAAAAATATTTTAATATTTTATCTTTTTTTCATGTGATTTATATTATTAATTTTGATAATTAGTGGCGGATCTCTAGAAACGGGGTGACAGTTGCCCTCCCAACATTTTCAAAAACCTCATTATAGACATTGCATATTGTTAAAAAAAAAAAAAATTCACAAATTAGCATTCCCAAATTTTTTTCAAAACTTTTATATTGCCCCTCAATATAAAAAATATAATTTATTTAATAATATATTAATTTTTTATTAGATTAATAAAAATTCTAATTAAATATTTATAAATTATTAAAATTAATATTAATTAATTAAATTAGATTGGTATGATAATAAAGAAATCACATCAAAATTTCTTTGTAAAAATTTTAAAATTTAATAGGCCCATACAACCTATTAACCTATTTATAATTTAAATCATTATATATAATTCCAATTAGAAACTTGCATGTCAATATTTAAAAAGTAAAAGAAAAAAGTTTGATTTTTTTGTCTTTCTCTATATAATCCCTTTTATATTATGTATTTGTTACGTCTTAATTTAATTTTCTTATATATATCTTAGATATATCATAATTCCAATTAGAAACTTGCATGTCAATATTTAAAAAGTAAAAGAAAAAAGTTTGATTTTTTTGTCTTTCTCTATATAATCCCTTTTATATTATGTTTTTGTTACGTCTTAATTTAATTTTCTTATATATATATATATATATATATATATATATATATATATCATAATTCATATGGATATTTATGTTAATTATAATCAATAAAATAATTAATTATTGATTCATGAAAAGGTATTTTCAAGATAGAATTGAAATATTTTTTTTAATTTTTTCACATATCATTATATTCAAATAAGTACTCCAAAAATTATTTATTTTTAATGTGAACTTTTATCTTAATTGAAAATATATGGACGAATATCATTTTGTTTGTTTGAAATCATAAATATTTATATTTGATAAATGAAATATATTTTATTACTTATTTAAATATGATCATTTTAATTAATTTTTTGGTTAATTATTTCTTACATGTATATTTTCGCCCCATAACATTAAAAGTCTAAACCTGCCACTATTGATAGCCACGTTATAATAAACTGATAATAAAATTGAAAAAAATAATAACTAATAGTAAGATTGTAGTTTGAAATATAATTAAACTGAAAATCTCCAAAAGTTTAATTTTCATTAAAAGAAAAAAGTTTAGGTAAACATACAACATGTATCAATTATTTGATTAGACATACATATTGCTGAGTGGTTTGGAGATTATCATCACATGTTCATATATTATATGGTTTTATTTGATAAATTCTCACTAAGGATAATGTTAGTAAAAATAAATAAATTGCATATTGATAATATATTAGTTATATTTTTACTAATGAATTATCAAATATTTTATAATCAATTATATTCGTTGATTATAAGAATATTGACTCCTAATTTCATACAATTGACTTTTTTTTTAATGAAAGTTCAATGTGTGGAAATAGATTACACAATAAGAGTAGTTCTCCTCTTTACCATCTCTTATTAAATTGATGGCAACTCTTTATAGTTGGAAAAACATGAATCTGATGAGACTTCCCACTTCCTACACCTTTAAAAGAGATAAGAAATCATACTTTTTATTTTAAGTACTATTGACTATTTCATACTCGCAATTAATTTTTATTTTATACATCATAAAATTTTAAATAAGATAAGTTATTTTTTTGTTTGCCCATCAAATAAGATAAGTTATTGAGAACTAAGTTTTTTTACAAATTTAATCATTAAATGATTAATCTATTCTCTATATGAGTGATTATAACTATACTAAATAAATTGAATGGGTCTTTTTTATATAAGACTTATAAAGAAAAAATGGACTATTAAATAGCTAGGGTTTAAGCACATAATTATCTTTAACACTATAACAGCCGGTTTGATACACAGATTCGTAATTTTTAAAATTAGTAAATAATGATATTAGTAATCACACTGGATAGAAATTGCTAAAAATATGGGGGTTTTGATTTTAGATAATATTGATCCCATGAATTAGCTAAACATTTAGAATTATTAAGCTCAATCTAAATTATGTACTATACGTAGTGTTATTTACTAATATTGTGTTTTAGTTAAGTAATCACGTGTATCAAACGGGCTGAAAAATAAAATATTTAATCTAACCTGACCATCAATTCGATTCTAACCAAAAATTGATTTGGAAAGAACCAGAATTAAACTGAAACAATTTTTTTTATTCTAAACCGAACCAAAACTAAAAATATTAAGGTTTGGTTAAGATTCAAGATTTTGAGGAACCAAAACAATATAGAACCGAGCCAGACTGACGGTTTAGTTCCTATTCAAACCGGAATAATATTTATAAAAAAAATTCTACTTTTAAAAGGCTGCCCCTTTGAATTTGAAGTTTCAATAATTAAAATTTACTACTAAAATAATTATTTAATAAAATTAATATGAAATATTTAGTATTAATTATTTTTTTTGCAAAATAATAACACTATTAACATTTTTTATTCCAAATTTTATATTTTTTTTATTAAAAATCGAAATCAAAACTTTAACTGAAATCAAAATCAAAATCAGAACTACCAATTCTTGAAACCAAAATTAAATTAAACATTTCAAATTTGGTTAAGGTTTTTAATTTTGAGAAATCGGAACAAGCGATCTGGAATGAGACTGTGGTCAGGACTAATTTTATCTAATTGAGATAAATCTTTGATTAATAATATTATATTGATAACTTGCAACTTCACAACATCATCTCTTTATGACAAAAGAAAAGAATTTATTAGACGATGAATGTCTACTTTTATTGAGACCTATAGGCTACAGTACTGCAAAATCTAAGAATTAGTAGGTTAGATATTTGGGATCGAACGGTGTAAAATAAATGAGAATTAAATGTGAGAAAATGAGTTTTCAATAAGCTAAAATAGAGAATTGAAAATATTCTAGATTTGGTGACACGGAAAGCAGATACAGTGTAGCAACTACCCCTTTCTTCCAAATATGGACCCTCTCCCTTCTATCCTTCACATGTTGCCCACTAACATCTACATCTGAACCATTTAATGGATGGGCCATGTTTTGGATGGGACATTACCAAAAGATTAAATAAGAAATTGAATAAATTAATTTAACAGTTTTAACTACCTTGTTTTCTTGTGGAAAATCTCTATGTGGGCTCACAAATCAATTGGTCTATAGGTCAATATATGAAACTATAGAGACATCAAATCTATCATCTAATAATAATACTAACAAAATTATTTTCTTAAAGAGATGAGATTGAGAAAAGAAAAAAGAGAAAAGGGAAAAATTCTTACTTATCATGATCTAATTCTTGAATTTTATATGGTTTTACTTGCAAAAGAAACTCTTAACTACCGCAAAAATGGAAAATAAGTTGAAAAATGGCATTGCTTTACCTAATCTTTCTTAAAGAGATGAAAATTGAAGGAGGAGAATTTTTCTTATTTTTCTTATTTTTTTTAACTTAAAAAAAATTTCAAATTTTGCACACGAGAGAATGTAAATAATTTTCTTTGTTATTAGCATATATGGAAGAAAAAAAGTATATATCAATATTTTGATTTAATAATATTAAAATTATTTTTATGACTGTAAAATTAATTATAAATTTGTATTCAAATAATAATAATAATAAACGAGTAGACTATTACAATAAATCTACTGGGGCAAAGCAAAGCAAAGCAAATCAAAAGCAACTCACATAACCTAAAAACCCACAAGGGAAAAAGTGAAAGAAGTAGTGTATCAAACCTCACTTTCCAATGAAAGTTACAACCCACATGATCTTGCTTGGGGATATTGAAAGATCACAAAACCTCCCCTCTAAAAAGAAGATTTTCTCAATACCCAAATTCTTCCACTTCAAACTCACCCAAAACCCGATTCACTCCAAACAATGCCATCAATTCTCAAAGAAACCCCACCTAATTAGCCTCTCCACCTAATCTTAGTGGCTGATTCAGTTGAATTTTGACACGTGTCAAATGTTGATTGAAACACATGTTCCCTCTTTGCAAAAGGGTATTGTCTTTGCTTACTTGGCCATCCCAATCATGCACTAACATGTGTTAACCCAACCCCCCAAAATTATCGAACTCAGTGATGCAATGCAAATAACTAGCTAAGCTAGTAGTGTGATGGGAGGGTGGAGGGGTCCCTAAATGATGGATCCAAAAGCCAAAGTACAGACTAAGGTGCAATTATTCATGCCATGAATTTCATCCTAAGCAACTTACCAAAATTCCTCTTCCTCTCTCCGCACATCCACAAATATCATTATAAATAAATTAACCTATTAAATAATGAATTCTTCTATGGCGTGTTTAGTTTATAAATAAATTTAAATTTATAATCGTCAGATTATTCATTTTTAATTTTAATATTAAATGAGATGACTGGTAATCTATTAAAATGATCATTTAATTTAAAATAGGTTAATCTTTAATTTATATAATTTAGCCTATTTAATTTTAATAAATAGTCAAATATTAGGCTAAGTGGAATTCATACAACTAAATAAACCTAAAATAATAAATTATAGTGGACCCACACTAAATAAAAAAATCTAAGTAATAAGTTAAATGTTTAGTTATTAATAAAAGGTAAAAAAATATATTTATAGATAAATCAGTACACTATTGAGAGAGTCTTAAATAATAAAAACTATATATCATTTGACATGCCCAAATTATTCTTTAAGTGACTTATTCCCACTCTCTCCCTCACTCATTCAATCTAATGCATTATACTTAAAAAGATAGAGAAAAAAAAAAGTCTTTGTTTCTCTCTCCTCATCGATCTTTCTCTATCTATCTCTTCATATATTTCTACCTTTCTTTCTTCAACTCTCTCTCCCCTTCTAATTATTCTCTCTCTATGAAAAGCCTCTCATAGAGAGAGAAAGAGGAGAGAGAGCGAAAAAGAGGTCATTATAGCAAGCGCAACCATGAAGAACACAATTAGATGTTGTATCTCTTGCATTCTACCATGTGGAGCGCTAGACGTTATTCGAATAGTACACTCTAATGGCAGAGTAGAAGAGATCAGTGGTACAATCAGAGCAAGCGAAATCATGAAAGCACATCCAAAACACGTTTTGAAAAAGCCTTCTTCTACATCTTCTGATGATGATGGTGTAGTCCCAAAGATCGTTATAGTTCCACCAGATGCAGAGCTTCAACGTGGAAAGATCTATTTTCTTATGCCAGTCCCATCTACACCAGAAACATCCAACAAGAAGCCTCCACGATCAAGAAATTCAAGCACCAGAAGAAAAAGAAGAGAAAATACAAGTACTAATAATTATAGTAATAGTTATAATCAAAGCAGCAATAATAGTAACGTGAGCAACTCCATTTCAATGAATACAAATCTTCTGATTTCTGATCGGTACTTGAGTGAGATATTATCAGAGAAGATATCAACACAAAGAGATCGAAGAAGAGGGCGTGTTGGTGTGTGGAGACCCCATTTAGAGAGTATATCTGAAACGCAAATCAATGATGTTTGATGGGTTTTTCTTTCTTTCTAATTTTCTTTGTGATTCTTTATTTTCAGAGAGTTCTTATATCCATTTTAGGGTTAAAGAACTTGCTATTATTCATTTTCTCTTTCCTTTTCTTTAAATTTTTATTTATTTGAATTTCACTTTTTAGTGTATATAGAGGCATAATAGAGAAGAAAAAAAAAATTAATAATAATTGAAAATATGGGTTAAGAGGGTTTGGAAATTGATGGTGGTGACGATGATGATTATCCTAAACAGTTGTGGTGGGATCCAATATTTATGTAAAATCAAGGGCATATAAAGTAGTATTAAATGTTTTGTGCTTCACTGAAGTGTGATTTTTATAATTATTACAGCAGAAATTCAAGAAATTATATAATTTTGTAATCTTATTCAGAAAGAAAGAGATTAAAATTTTCTTGAGCTTTTTTTTCTCAATTTGTATAAAGAATTAAGTGTGAGAGAGTATTGTTACTGAGAGAGAGAGATCCCACTTTCTACTGTGTGAAGTACATTGTTTCAATAATAACAGAAAGATGATTATGGTATGATGATTGTTACACTGCCATTCATTTCTTTTTAATTACCATTTTTGCCCATTAGTTCTTATTCTTTTGAAGAAAATATTAAATGTAGTTCATAATTGATCATTCTATATCATATATATATATATATATATATTGACTTGCATCACTTTCCTGTAGATGGAGAATTACCCCATTTATCTTCATTAAATAATACTAATAATAATTATCTTTTTCTTTCTAAAAGGATGGGTTTTATATAGGGCACATATATTTTACATTATATAGATTTTTTGTGTTTATTGTTAATTTGTTTTAATGACCATTTTAAGATATATCAGTAAATTTTTGTGTTTTGTTTTTTCTTTTTCACCAGTTTTTTAAACTTGTAACATTTCAATTTTGAAGATATTTTTAATAAGCATTATTAAACCAAAATTTATTGATAGCTATTTTGTGTTATTAAATATGCTACTTGTTCTATATATAATTAATTCTATTATTATCACTCAAATAATTTATTAAGAGAGAATTGAATCATATAATAATGCATTTATTATGAAAAAAAAAAATCTGTGATGATTTAGTTAATTGATTGATTAAATAAATGCACTTCCCATGTTTTAAATCACTGGTGTTCTTTGACGAAAAGCAGCCAAATTTCCATCCAAGAATCCTGGGATTTACCAAATTAAGAAAAGAAAATGTATTACTGCTTCAAGTCACTAATTAAACTAAACTTATTAATTAATTAATTAATTAACATTTAAAAAAACAAAATCTATATATATTATGAGAAAGGCAATGAATATATATATATAATCTTTTTGCCATGATCATCAAAGGAGAACACACCATATAATAAATAATATTATTATTTTCCCAATATTAATAATTTAATATCACTAGATCACTAGCTAGGTATATAGAATACATCAACTATGATGGTTCACATACCCATGAAGTAATTTCCCCTATAATCAAAAATTTTGTTGATTAGATGATCAAAGTGACTTTGAGGTGGATGGAATAATAGTCCCCACATAACTTTCCACCATAGAATAATTAATAATGCACTTGTATCTAGCTTGCACTAACAAGTGGGTATATGTCTTTAAGTATTTTGTTCTCTTAGGGATGATGATGATGATTATTACTATTATGGTAGATTACTATTTAATTCATAAGATTTTATTTAATTAACTAATTCATTTATAATTTTTAAAAAATTAACTATTTCGTCCTTCTATTTTAATTCTGTTAGTTTATTTAGTTATGTCGTCTAATTTTTTATCTTTTTTCGTTAAATCTTATGTAAAATGAAAAAAATGCCCTTATATATCTTAAAAACAAAAAACAAAAAAAAGAAACAATAGTTACCACAAATTGAAGCTCATCCCTTCGGGCTACCTCCTTCTCGAGCAATTTACTAAATTAATGAATTTGGAAAAAAAAATTCTAAATTTAGGTGGAATGGAAAGTAATTCTCAAATTAGAGTGATTTTGAGTTGAAAAGTCAAAATATCTAAAAAATTTGGTGGAAATAAACATTTTAACAATAAATTTTGGTAGAAAATAAAAATAACTAAAAAAAGTGGCGAAAATTATTTTCTACTTGCAAAGAATAAAAAAAACTGTACTTGCAAATAATAAAAAAAAAAATTGGCGGAAAAATAGAATATGAAAAAAAAATGGTGGAATAGTCCTTTTTGGATAGATTCACTTGCAAATAATAAAAAAATAAAAAAAAAAAGAAGGGGGAGGGAATATGAAAAAAAATGGCAGAATATATATGTACTTTCAAAAAATAAAAAATGTATTAATTGAAAAAAGCGGAGAAAAAGTCATTTTCCTACCAGCATAAATAAGTAGATTCTCTAGTCAAAGAATAAAAAATTATATTAACTAGAAAAAGTGATTTTTGTAAATAGTCATTTTTTGCCAATTTTTTTTAGTTATTTTTCTTTTTCGCTGTTTTTAATAGTGATTTTTGTAAATATTTCAGCCTACTATATTTCAGCCAAAATTTATTGTTAAAAAGGTTCATTTCCTCTATTTTTAATACTGATTTTTATAAATATTATAGCCTATTATATTTTCGCCAAAATTTATTGTTAAAATGTTAATTTTCGCCAAAAATTTTAGATATTTTGACTTTTTAACCTAAATTCACCATAATTTGAAAATTATTTTCTATTTCACTTAAATTTAGAATTTCTTTTTTCAAATTCATTAATTTAGTAAATTGCCCCTCCTTTTCTCCCATCACAAACTAGTCTCACCATCACCAGAATTCACAACTCCTTCTCACCCAATGTTGGTCTCATTGTCAATCACATTGAACCAATGCGAATTGCAAGATGGCACAAAGGCTTGGGCTTATTGCTGGTTGAGGCTTCTAGCATCGGTGGCGTCTCGATCGACAGTATTGCCACCAGTGGCTGCGAGGCTGATCGACGCAAATGGATTCAAAATTTCTTAAAGCAAAGTTTGGTATTTATATCTCTCTCATGCTCACACAAATGGCCATCGTCTCTCTCATGCTCTCACAACATCTATATTTAACCAAAGCTTTGGCTGCTAAGCTTTTCTATACAGCAATTATATCTGGGCAATTTATCAAATTAATGAATTTGAAAAAACAAATTCCTAATTTAAATAAAATAGAAAGTAATTCTCAAATTATAATGGTTTTTTTTATTGAAAAGTCAAAATTTCAAAAAAAAATTGACGAAAATAGTATTAATCACCATTAATTTTGACGGAAATAAAACAAATAAGCCAAAAGAGTAAATTTAGGGAAAAAAATGGTGAAATATCTAAAAATTCAGTAAAAAAATGGCAAAAAATTAAATAACAGCAAAAAGTGGCGGAAAGGTAACGTGTTATCACTTCCAGAAATATTCATTGGTTATTTACATAATATATAAAAAAAAATGGCAGAAATTTTTAAACAACAAAAAAAAAAAAAAAAGTGGTTGCATTAAACAACCAAAAAAAAAAAAGTGGCGGAAACTGGCTTAAATTTTTTTTAAAAATTTGCGAAAACATTTCTGCCACTTTTTATAAGGTTTTTGAAATATTCCTCTTTGTGTTTTATTTCCACCAAAATTAATGGTGATTAATATTCCTCTTTGTGTTTTATTTCCACCAAAATTAATGGTGATTAATACTATTTTCGCCAAAAAATTTTAAGATTTTAACTTTTCAACAAAAAAAAATTACTTTAATTTGAGAATTACTTTCTATTTCGCTTAAATTAGAAATTT
This sequence comes from Vernicia montana, assembly GCA_949750685.1. Lineage (NCBI taxonomy): Eukaryota > Viridiplantae > Streptophyta > Magnoliopsida > Malpighiales > Euphorbiaceae > Vernicia > Vernicia montana. The sequence continues at coordinate 5,849 of CATKHJ010100169.1, read as the reverse complement.
GTTTTTTTTAAATTTATTAATTTGGTAAATTGCCCATGTTCTATTTTCAATCTCAAATTCATAGATGAAGACATTAATGTCTCTTATCATTGTTCTTCTTCTGGGTCTTTGCTACGTGTTCATGGCAACAATATTTGAGAAGGAGATAAAGATGACCCAACCTGGGATTCTTGTTGTTTTGAGAAATTCATATGAGTTTATTTTATCATATTGAGAAATTCATATTTTTGAAGCTAATTTATGCCATGTAAGTCTCATTTTCCTATCTTCAGCTCTCTTTCTCTCTCTTTCCTAAGTTATAAATTTAAGCACTTTAAAATCTATTTGCCACTGATTTTGTGAAATTTTGATCAAATTTTTAAGGGAGCTGTTAAATTGGAGATTCGTTATCCACAAAAAGTTCATGAGATTGTAGTTGACCCCGAACCCGATTGGAGTTTCGATGCTCTATTGTCGGAGCTCAATTCACTTGAAAAGCTCAATGACTCCTCTGAAGTTTCTGTCTCTTTCACTAAAAACCAATCTCGGTATCCCATTCTCTATCTCTTTACTGTTTTCTGTCTCTCCTTGCGAATTTGAGAAAGCAGAAGAGAGGAAATGAAAATGCTTGAATTAGAAAGTTGGATTAGTTTCTTACGTGGAGACTGGGCAAGTTTGGAATTGTGAATCAAAGAATCCCACAATTCAATTCAAGCTTTAAATTAGACCTGGTGAGGTGACAAGGGCAATGAAGCCTCAAAATATCATTAAAATCGATTTAGTGGTTCATTTCTTCTTCTTCTTCTCTTCTTCTTTCTTTATCGAATGTATACTAGAGGCAATGGTGAATTTCAGATGAATTTGCTGCTATGTTTAGAGTTAAATTTGGGGTATTTCTCAAAATTGTTGCTTTATTAATACTGTAATTTTACCAATAATCTTCTGAGTTTTGAAGTGTCATTGCTTCCTTTTATTTGAATTTTGCTTATATATGTAGTAAAGGGTGTTTTAGGTATAAAAATATAATATTATACAATAAAATATTGTTTCCAGCATTGACTAACGGAAAAGCAAAGAAAATTGGACAGAAATATTAAATAAAGTGACAAATCAAAATAAAAGGATGAATTAATTAATTTTTTAAAAAGTAAGGACAAAATAATTAATTAGGTTTAAATTTTAGGGATTAAAAAATAATTTGCCCTTATTATTATTAGATGGGTGCAAGCAGCATCTGTAAAAGCGTATTTACAGTAGATTTTGACCTTTATATTGGCTGGAATGGATAGCTAGCTTATATATATATATATGCGTAGTAGTCCCACCAATTCTCTGATGAGCAATCAAAAGGAACACAGCAATTTGGTATCTTTGGAATTGGAATGAAATCTAATCCAAAATGATATGCCCATGGCCTGTCAGTGTATAACACAGACTCAGTTCAAAGTTCAAACCATATACTTGATTGATTATCTTATATCTATACTGCTTGCTTTTGTTGCCCTTTGGCATTTTTGTTTCCTTCTTCTTTTTCTCTTCTATAAGACACTTACATTTTATCAATTAATGCAATAGTAGGGATGATAATGGAGGCGGAGAATCTCTGTTCCCTGCGGAGATTTGCTCCGAATGAGGTGGAAATTCCTCGAATTTTATTTTCATGAAAGTGGAGATGGGAAATATTTCTTCCCCGTTAGCGGGGATGGGGGCAAAGACGAAAAGTGTATTTTTCACCCCGCGGGGATCTATCCCCGTCTCCGTGGGAACCCGATATTATATATATATATATATATATATAAAAACATATGTATTAGGATTTCTAATTTTATCACTCACTCTTTATAATTCTCTCACATCATGATAACTTTAAAAAAATTTATTTAAATACTCTCATATTTTTATGTATGCTGAATTTTTTAATATTTTATTAAAAAAAATTACAGAACATTTTTAATATATTATGCATATTTACATTTTAATTTTATTTGGTTGATACTTTGTATATCTGATCTGTTAACATTTTCTAAATAAATTTATTCTTATTTTTCAGCTATTATTTATGAATTTTATAAATATAAAAAATATATATTAGTAATACTATATATATATATATTAATAAGTAAATATATATAAGTAATGTATAAAAAAAATAATAAAATATATAAGTAATACTAATAATCAAAATATCTCCAATTATATATATATTGTGAGTTTAAACCTAATTAAAGTTTAATTTTTATATATTAGATTCCACTATTTAAAAGCATCTAAATTTGAATTAAGATAAAACAAAAAAAAAATTCAAGTGGGGAACAGGGATTCCCGCGAGGATGGGAATGGGGACTAAATTATTTCCGTTTATAAGGCGGGGATGAAGATAGGGATTCCCCGTTAAAGTGGGGATGGAGATGGGGGATGATACCCCATCCCCGTCCCGCACCGTTGCCATCCCTATGCAAAAGGCCTTTTTATTTATTTATTTATTCATCATGTTTGAAATATTGGATGCTTTTATATATGGATGGGACCTAATAATATATATATATATATATATATACTTATTTTCATAAATAAAAAAAATTATGAATTTCATTATGACTAAAACTCAAATTTGAAACTAAATTCTAGAAATAAATTCAATACAACTAAATTAATAGCATGTTCAGTACACTCTAAAATTAAAAATAGAATACAATTATTTAAATAAAATTCTATTTTTTGCTTTGGTACATAAATAATTTTTTTAAAAAAAATTATACATTTACATTTGAATAAATCTAATTTTTATTGATATAATATATATTTAAAATTTTAATAAAAGTTTTTGAAAAGAAAAAATATTGTTGAGGCGGATTTGAATTTCTAATATTACAAAACAGAATGATCATTAGTGAAAAGAACATAGACCATATACTATATATTAACAACTGTTTTGTATTCTTTCATTTATCGATTATTTGCCGACAAACATGGAAGAAAATATATACTTCAGTTATTAGACTATCTTAATTAATTAGTTGATGGGCCATAACAATAAATTAATGATGCAAAAGAAAAACTCTGTTTTTTTTTTTTTTTTTTTTTTTTTTTTTCTAAATGATGGAAAATAACTTGAAAGGGGCAAAAAAAATTCTGAATTTTAGGGATAATATTATTTTTCTTTAAATATTTTTTAATTAAATTGATTTAAAATACGTATTATATTAAATCAATTCAATAAAATTAAGATCAAACTGCACCAGACAATATCACTCCCCCCAAAACTATAAAATTTAAAAAAAAAAAAAAAAAAATTAAAGGCCTTATAAATTAAGATCATTAAAAACCAATATTAATTATCTTAGAGAGAGGTCCAAGCAGAAAATTACATACAAAAATAATTTGAATAATTTACTTTTTGCATGTTTCATGCACATGTATAAATTGCCAAAGAACAAATCACTGATATTTTATAGAGTTTCAATTTAAAAAAGAGAGAATAAAAAAAAAACTTTTTATACAACAAATCTTTCTAATTCAAATAGACCCATGCCCTGATTGGGGAAAATGTTGATATAGAAATAAAATAATATAAAAGATGATATTATTCCTTTTGTGGTGCATAATACTAGAGGAAGAAGAAGTTATGGAAAAGCAATAATTCAAGCGGCGCCTCTTACTTTATTTTATTTGCTTTGCACCAATTTACAAATGGTGAAGAGTCATTATCTCCTACCTTTATTTATTTTTATTTGATTTTCTTTACACAATTGAATATATTATTTATTATTGCATTTGCTCTTATTTTATAGTATAATAATAATAATATAATATGATACAATTACACTTTTGGTGATAGTGCTCTCTATTTTATATGATATATATGTTGTACCTTTTAAATCTTCACTTTTCATAATGTATCAAAACTGGTCAATCAATTTTCTATTCAGCCTTTTAATTGTGGCAGATTGGGTTAACCTGAGCCCTTTATTTTCATACTACTATGACCATTTTCTTACGCCTAAATCGGCCTTGCAATGACAGAAACATTTCAATGGTGTGATTCTAACCCTTTTGTGAAAATAAAAAATTAGAGTATTGCCTAGAAATTATGCCACTAGCCAACTTCACCTATAAAATATGAATGACCCTCGAGTAAAGCCAAACTTGGGTTGGAATCTGTTGGATGTTGCCGCCTCGAAATTTTTGTATAAATCGCTGTCTCTTTCTCACAATAATTCTTACCATTGCTCAATAAATAAGCAAATAATTTAAGAAAAAAATAAAAGGGGGGGGGGGGGGGGGGGGGGGGGGGAGAAGATGTGAAATCAAATGAATATCATCTTCAGCATAACCAACCAAAAAGAATGGTATCAGAACTTGACATAGAAAATGCAGCAGCAGGAAGTGCGCAAGTTCAAGACAACCAAACTCCAACCAGCCCTCAGCATTAACCCTTGTTACAGGTTCTGTTTTCTAATAAAAAGCTACTAGCTAAAACACATTGTTACATACAACTAAGGCTTCACATTCACAGTTGTGTCTCCAAAATGGGTTCAAATAAGAGTGGATTTCTTCATATCTAAATCACAATAACCCTCAAATGCAAAATAGCATCAATATCATGGAAATGAAACTTAATGCTTGAAAGACTACAAGGTTACTACCCTAACCCCACACAAGGTGTACATGGATAGAGCTGCTGAGCACCAGACTATCATACTAATTACCTAATGCATTCACAAGACTGATTTTCATTGAACAGAACTACACTCATAATGACATCTACTAACCTGTGATTCTTCTAAGCTTGTGCTGTCATCTAAGAGGAATAGCTGAAGTTTATGATGAGCCAATGGGCAAAATGGATCAATTTGACCTAGTCCCCACATAAAAAATCTTTGCCAAAGCATAGAGAAACAGAAAAAAGAATTTCAAAATGTTACATCATAATGCCTTTTAAAATAGCCTTTTTTTCTAAGCATTAAAATCTTGACTTGAATTTTCCTGACAAAGCCTCTGGACATCAGAGTTGCATACAGGGTTGTCAAACAATATGCAATCATCCATTCTCCTACAGCGTTGTTACCAACTCCATTCTCTCTATAAAAAATTTTCTTTACACTATGTAAATGGATCTTATATGTAAAAATCTAAATCCCTATAGAAACCCAACTTCTACCCTAAGTCAGATATTCATTTTCATCAAAATGACTCAATAATCCTTAATTCTCCAAAATAGAGCACCTAAAAAAATATTGTTGTTTCAAAATTACAATGACAGCTCTCTAATCAGCCTTCCAATACAAAAGCATAATGGATTTTAGTAATAAGATGGGGGCAAGAAATGACAACAAAGATGTTTATCAACAGGCTAGATCAGGAAAAGAAAAGGTAAGAACTTGCATCTTGTTAAAGTGCAAAAGATAATGATCAAAGAATTTGACAATATGTTCATACAAATCAGAGGTGATGTAAACAACAAGACCCCATGACAATTCATCCATAAAATAACCTTAAGGTTAATAAATGTTGGCAGTCTAATTCCATATTCACTACCAATGGAATGCACCTATGAACAGAGCAGGGCAGAGGTGGGGGGCCATTCCCATCGCCGTCCCTGTTCCCGCCACATCAACGGAGTTAATTAACACCAATTCATAAACAAAATATTAATATATTACATATTAAAAAAATAAATGGGATGCACAATTATACAGTATATATATATATATATATATATATATATATATATATATATATATGAGTACATTTAGGAATGGCAGTGGGGTGGAGGTTCCCTGTTCCCTTGGGCAACCACCCTGGACAGAGCTGAGAATCTCTGCTTGTTATATATATATATATATATATATATATATATATATATATAT
>CATKHJ010100146.1:0-16408 GCA_949750685.1 Vernicia montana | reverse complement strand
AGTAGATCTTACTCGAAGGCTTGACTTTGGAGAAAGATCACTAGAAGCACGAAATCAAGACTAGGCAATTGGAAAAAACAGGGAAACAATAAGGTTAGAGATAGTCCGACTTGACGATCCTGCTGAAAAAGAAAATATTAGCCAGGAGCAAAGTGATCAAGCATCCAGCAGAAACCGAAGCAAAGAACGTCAGCCTCGACGTTTGAACAGAACTGATTCAGGTAGTAAAAACAAAGAAAGGAGACGATCCAAGAAGAGGGACAGAAGGGAAAGAGGATCTCACTCCGAATCTTCCAGTTACGAAGCCACCAGTCAAAAAAGGGATGAGGAGATAAGAGAAACTCTTAAAAAGTACTTAGAAGAAATCGCTGAAGATAAGAACAAAAAGTCTCTAGATAATAATCTAAAATTAACTCTAAAGTCTCCTTTCACTAGGTCCATACAAGAATACAGAATGCCTAGTAAATTCAAACCCCCAAATCTGAAAAAATATGGTGGTGAAACTGATCCTAGAGCTCATGTTATGGATTATAAATATGTAATAGAGTTGCAGACAGGAAGTGATGAGGTCCTATGCAGGGCCTTTAGAGGGTCTCTAGAGGGAGCAGCTACTAGGTGGTTCGATGGCTTGGAAGAAAAGAGCATCTCCAGTTTTGGGCAGCTCGCCACCCAATTCATGCAGAGATTTACAGCCAGTATCTCAGTGGAAAAATGAACACAGAGCCTAAAAGCTATATCGCAAAAAGAAGGGGAACCTTTAAAAGATTATGTGGCTCGTTTCAACAGAGAGGCACTAAAGGTCACACAGCTCGACCAGCCCAGAGCAATAGAGGCTCTACAAAATGGAACATTCCATACATATTACTTTAAAGCGTTGTGCAGACATGCACCTTGCATCCTGGAAGAGGCTATGACCATCGCTCAAAAATATATTAGGCAAGATGATGCCTATTCCTTTAACCAGTTCGCCAAGAATAGAAGGGCGAACGAGAACCCTAAGGAAGAGAGAGCAAAACCAAAAAAAAAAGGAGCCTAGTAGGGAAAATAAAAAAAGGCAGGAGCGAGAAGAGCAAGCCAACCTATACCTTGGATCTGATTAAGTTAACTCCATTAAATGCGAGCCCAGCAAAAGTATTCACAACCTTTAAAGATCAAGATATTTGGGCTCGCCCCCAACCTATGTTTATCCCATCAAAATTGAGAAATAAAAATAAATATTGTCTGTTTCATAATGCTCATGGTCACAATACAAATGATTGTAGTCAATTGTTAGAAGAAATTGAAAGATTGATCAAACAGGGATACCTGAAGGACTTTGTGAAAGATGGTCAAAAAGAAACTAGCAAGGACAAAGGGAAGCAAGCTGTTAACGATGGCTCAGCAGGTATCATTAATTGCTTAACAGGAGGACCAGATGAGGTGATAATAAGCAAAAATCAGCATAAAGCCTCCTAAAAAAAGAAAGAAGAGCCTGAGTTCATCTTTTGGAACGGATATCAAGCACCAGCTAGAAGAGGAGATGGAAGCCAAATTAAACACCCTCATTCCAATCCACTAATCATTCAAACAGTGGTAGCCAATTTTATGGTAAAAAGGGTGTTAGTAGATAATGGAAGTTCGGTTAACCTGCTTACAGCTGAAGCATATGCCAAGATGGGACTCAAGAAGGGTGATCTTGAGGATATGGAAAATCCAGTTCGCACCCTAGATGGAACAGAAGTACCAGCTGTTGGGATCGCAAGGTTGCCTGTCATAGTAGGTTCTACCCCAGACTGCGTTACAGTAATGGCCAATTTCGTGGTAGTGAGATTACCACTGAGCTATGACATAGTATTTAGAAGGCCTTTCCTTTATGACTTCGATCTAACATCCGACAGCTCAAAATAACTATTCCCAAACTCTATGGGGGAGAGATATATGTCTATGAGATTCAAGACAGAGGAGAACCAGAAAGAAAAAGGCAGAAAAAGATATCTACCCTGAATCCAGCAGAAGAAGTAGCCTTGGTCGAACCAGCATATAAAGTCCTAGAGCAGAGAACCGAACCAGTAGAGAAATTGGAAAAAATACAAATAGGAGAGGAATTATCAAAGAAGTGCCTACTAATCAACTCTTCCTTAGAAGACCAACAAAGGCATCAAGCTCGCCAATTTTTAGGCAATCATCTATCCAGTTTCGCATGGTCTTTAGATGAAATAAAAGGAGTTGATCCAAACATCATCATGCATCATCTCAATGTCGACTCCTCATATAGACCAATAAAGCAAGAGAAAAGGTGCTTCGGCCCAGAAAGGCAAGCCGTGATAGATGAAGAGATAGACAAGTTAATGGAAGCTGGGTTCATCATAGAAGTACAATATCCAGACTGGCTCGCCAATGTAGTACTGGTGAAAAAATTAAATGGGACTTACAGAATGTGTGTGGATTTCACAGATCTAAATAAAGCCTGTCCTAAAGATTCTTACCTATTGCCCATGATTGATAAATTGGTAGACTCAACAGTAGGGTATGGATATCTATCTTCTTTAGATGCAAAACAGGGCTATTACTAAATAAGGATGAATCCGGCAGACGAAGAAAAGACCTCGTTCATAACTAAAAAAGGAACGTAATGTTACGTCTCCATGCCTTTTGGTCTTAAAAACGCAGGAGCAATCTATCAGAGACTAGTGAACAAGATGTTCAAAGATCAGCTTGGGAAAAATTTGGAGGCTTATATGGATGATATGATAGTTAAAAGTAAAAGCTTCGAAGAACATCTCAGGGATTTGAACGAGGTAATCGAGGTCATGGGTAAGTATGGCATGAAATTGAATCCAGAGAAGTGTGCTTTCTTTATACAAGGAGGCAAATTTTTGGGTTATATGGTGAGTGAAAAAGGAATTGAGCCAAATCTAGACAAAGTAAAAGCAATACTGGAAATGTCAGCACCTCGCAATATCAAAGAAGTACAAAAGCTAACAGGAATAATTGTTGCTCTAAGTTGGTTCCTATCCAAATCAGTTGAAAAATACCTTTCTTTCTTTAAAAAATTGCAAAAGGCAGCCTCTTTTGAATGGACTGAAGATTGCCAAAGTGCTTTTCATCAACTAAAAATATTTCTCAGCTCAAAACAAGTGCTAAGCCAACCTTTGCCAGGAGAAGAAGTGCTTATCTATTTATCTGCTTCGGAGCAAGCCATCAGCTCGCTATTAGTCAAAGAAGAAAGGTCAATGCAGAGACCAATATATTACTTCAGCAAAGTTCTACATCGAGCCGAGCTGAATTACTCACCCATTGAAAAAATAGCTTATGCCTTGGTCTTGTCAGCCAGAAAATTCAAAGTCTATTTACAAGCACACCAAGGCATAGTAGTAACAGACCAACCTCTGCAAAAACACTTCATAAACCAAAAACATCAGAGAGAATGTTGTGTTGGTCGGTAGAGCTAGACCAATATGGGCTACAGTACTAAGCCAAATCAGCCATTAAAGCACAAGCACTTACGAACTTTTTATCATAATGCTCCTTTGGCACCGAAGTCATAGAAACCGAACCAGATATAAAAGACAGAGGGCCAGATCCACTAGAACAAAATTGCGAGTTAAGCTGTGAGCTATTTGTTGATGGAGCTAGTAGTAAAGAAGGAAGTGGCATCGGAATAGTCTTAAAAAACGAGCAAGGATTTATGATAGAATATGCCTTAAAACTTGGATTCGAGGCAACCAACAATATCGCAGAATATGAAGCAATAATCCAAAGGCTAATATTCACGGACTATCTTCGATTAACTTCGCTTAAAGTTTACAGTGATTTCCAACTGGTCGTTGGGCAGATAGAGAAAGAGTTCTAAGCCAAGGAGCCTTCCATGATTAGATACTTAGAAAAAACCAGAGAGGTAATTCAAAGAATGGTAGATCGCGGAGTCAAGCTGCGGATTCACAAGATCCCAAGAAACCAAAACAGCAAAGCAAATAGCCTCTCAAAACTTGCAGTAGCACACCCAGTCAAATTGCCCCAAAACATCTTTGTAGGAACTTTGGGACTTCAAAGCATACAAATAGGAGAGGAGGTAATGGAGCTTAACGAAGAAGTGCCCATTTCTCTCTTCTTAATGACATACTTTACAAAAGGGCATACTCTCTCCCATGGCTGAGATGCCTAAAACCAAGTGAGGCATAATATGTCTTGAGAGAAATCCATGAAGGGTGTTGTGGAATGCACATCGATGGAAAAATGCTAGCAGCCAAAGTAGTTCAATAAGGATATTTTTGGCTTAGAATGAAAGAAGAAGCCATCGCCTTCGTCAGAAAGTGTCCCTCTTGCCAAAAGTTCGAATGAGGAAAACATGTCCCTGCAGCAGAACAGATGCCAATCACTTCTCCATGGCCTTTTGCAAAATGGGGCATAGATATAGTAGGACCTTTCCCAACAGCTTCGGGACAAAGAAAATTCCTTCTAGTAGTAATCGAATATTTCACCAAATGGGTAGAAGCAGGGCCGCTCGCAACAATAACAGCCGAAAAAGTAATAAATTTTCTATGGAAAAATATTGTTTGCAAGTTCGGAGTACCATATCAGCTCGTCAGCGATAACGGCTTGCAATTCGACAACGCTAAAGTAAGGACTTTCTGCTCCGGACTCAATATCAGGCAACACTTCTCCTCAGTAGCTCATCCTCAGTCAAACGGGCAGACCGAAGTGACCAACAGAACAATCCTTCAAGGATTAAAAAGAAGACTAGACTCGTATGGGAGAAGCTGGATGGATGAACTTCACCATGTTTTATGGGCATACCGAACCACACCAAGACAGCCTACAGGCAAAACTCCCTTCTGCCTAACATATGGTAGTAAAGCTATTATCCCAGTTGACCTCGGCTTACCCAGTGGCAGGATCCATTTCACAAATTATGAAGACAATAACAGAGCAAGAAGATTGGATCTAGATCTGCTAGAAGAACTCCGAGAAAAGGCAAGTATCATGATGGCTGCTTATAAGCAACGAGCTGCAAGCTACTTCAACCAGAGAGTCAAAGCTAGAAGATTCAGGAAAGGAGAACTAGTAATAAGGAATCTAGAAGCAACAAGCAAAAGAGAGGGAACAGGCAAGCTCGCACCTAAATGGGAAAGACACTTCAAAGTTAAAAGAATAATAGGTCCAGCCACTTACAAGCTTGTAAAAATGCAAGATGACGAAGTTCCACATACTTGGAATATTCAATATCTTAAGAAATTTTATCAATAAAATTACTTCTTTTCCTCTTAAATAAAGTATACTCTCTGTTGAGAGAGCAAAAGACCTAGGTAAGGCTAGGCGAAAGACCGCGAGGTAAAAAATATAAGTATACTCTCTGATGAGAGAGCATAAGACCTAGGTAAGGCTAGGCGAAAGACCGCGAGGAAAAAAATAAAGTATACTCTCTGTTGAGAGAGTAAAAGACCTAGGTAAGACTAGGCGGAAGACCGCGAGACAAAAAGTAAAGTATACTCTCTGTTGAGAGAGCAAAAGACCTAGGTAAGGCTAGGCGAAAGTCCGCGAGGTAAGGCGATAGTCCTAAATTGATAAATCTCTATTGAGAGAGTAAAAGGCCTAGTATGGCTAGACGAGGCAAATTACATGAAATACCTCGATAGACGAGGTGAATTTTAAAAGTCCTCGGTCAGCGAAGCAGATTATTTGAAGACCTCGATTGACGAGGTGAATCTCTAAAGTCCTTGGTCAGCGAGGCAGATTATTTGAAGACCTCGATTGACGAGGTGAATCTCTAAAGTCCTCGATTAGTGAGGCAGATTATTTGAAGATCTCGATTGACGAGGTGAATTTCTAAAAGTCCTCAGTCAGCGAGGCAGATTATTTGAAAATCTCGATTGACGAGGTGAATATCTAAAAGTCCTCGATCAGCGAGGCAGATTATTTGAAGACCTCGATTGACGAGGTGATTTTCTAAAAAGTCCTCGGTTAGCGAGGCATATATTATTATTATTTGAGTCTTCGACGAACGAAGCAAATTATTATTATTATTATCTAAAGTCCTCGGTCAGCGAGTCAGCGAGGCAAATCATTCGAATACCTCGATTAATGAGGTGGTTTTCTAAAAGTCCTCGATAAATCGAGGCAGATTATTATATAAGTTCTCATTCGGTGAGGCATATTATATGAAGACCTCTAGGTGAGGTAGATTTCTTAAGCCCTCGAATATATGAGGCAGATTATAATTATTATTCAAAATCCTCCTGAGCGAGGCATGATTTCTCTAAATCCTTCAATAGTAAGGCATGATTATTTAAAGTCCTTTGTGAGCAAGGCACGAGATATTTTAAGTCCTCGATTGAAGAGGCATAATATTATCTAAGACCTCTATTAAGAAGTAGGGGGGCTTCACAGATTATTTAGAGCCCTCTTCCAATGAGGTAGCATTCAGGTGAATCACAAGCAATGAGTGGAAAAATCTACTCCCTTAGCCCGCTCTTCGATATTCTTAATCAGACTAGGAAGTGGGGGGTTTCTGATAAGGAACAAAAAATACCTAGTAAAATCAGGACTATAATGGGCCAGGTCCAACTGCCCAATCTACCTAAAATCCTAATATTAGAAGGATAAGGTCAAGCTAACATGTAAATAGCCATTCTAATCCAAACTGGTCAAGGAAATCCATACTCAATTCATGTAAGGATCTATCTCTTATAAATAACTCAAAGATTAAACTTCACAGGTATTAGCACTACTTCGATAACTTGAATTATATTATATCTCAAACAATTACTGACTTAAGCATCAGAGTCTCTTTCGGGAGTCAGCCTCTGGTAGCTATAGATCCACTTTTTCTCTGTCTACAAATTCTACCCCTTCGAGAGACCTACAATATCGAGTATTTGGTAAAATTAGACTCATCACCAAACATGTTATTAACGTCCTATGCTCAACAAAATAAAGGCTTTATTTATTTATTTATTTATTTTTTTTATAATGTTAAATTTTCAGCTAAAAACTTAAGTTTCTTATATTTGTGGATTAATTTAAATAATTTTTTTATTCACAGTATGTGATTATTATTATTATTAAAAAAATAATTAGTTTAATTTTATTACATGCATAATTTTATTTATAAAAGCGCAAAATGCTTAGGATTATTATCATAAATCATGCAAATTAATTATCTTTATAAAATTTTATTTTTTTTTTCTTCTAATGCAAGTTTAATGAGTAAAACAACAAATTATTAGATTTTGTTTTTTTTCCCCTCAAACATGTATTCAAATTCTAAAAAGAAATCATACAAATTATATCAAATAGACATGAAATGAACAAAATAAACAGCCAATAAAAAAAAACAACTTAGATGGAATGGAATGAATAAAAAAAATTAAATACATCAACATAACTTTCAGTTTTATATAAAATAAAAATAAAAAATAATAATTATCCACAAATTTTTTTAGAAATAATTCTCCACAATTTAATAATAAGGTCGTATAATATTAAAAAAAATTATTATCTATATAATCTGTATATGTTTATTTCATACAGTGGTAAAATATTTTAGTTAATATAATTTTTTTATTTATTGTTTGGTCAGTGAAAGACATCTATACTCCATATCTTTTTATTTAATAATTAATACCACAAAACAAACTGAGTATAGGTTTAAAAATTTAATTCCAAAATAATTTAATTTTTTAATTATTATTAAAACAATTTTTGAGAAAGAGAAATTATTTTTTATTTTGCCAGAAAAAAAGAAAGAGAAATTATTTTATTTAATTAATTGTCAAATAGTACAAGATTTTGGATAAAATGGGAAATCATCCTTATATATAGTATTATTATGCATAATATTGTATCTCTCTCTCTCTCTCTCTGTTTGGAAGAAAAGAAAGAAAATAAAAGAAACTTCCTCTCTTCTTTATCTTCATCACCCCATACGCTCTCTCTTATTATCTTCTTCTTCATCGAGTAAGAGTTCTTAGTCTCTCTCTCTATATATACATCTATATTCTTCATCTGTTAATATATATTATCCTAAATATGATAAATTGTTTTCCAGCTTCCAATTGAAGATACGAGGCTCAATCTCAATTGATCGGAAATATGATCGGAAAATTTTTACGGCAACAGAAACAGATTTCTTAATAAAGAGAAGGCGCTCGTTTCGCTGCCATGATCGGTGTATTATTTAAGCTCTGTTTTTAATTCAATTAGGGTTAGGGTTTTATCCCTTCAGAGAAGCTCTAAATTCTGTTGTATTCTGTTCCCATAGTCATATTATATATATATATATATATATATATATCTAGTGCAATTGAATTTAGGGTTTAGCTTTCTCTGATTTTCGATTTTGTGTTATGGTCCCAATTCATTGTAGCTCTTCGCCCTATACTGTACAATCAATAATTATTGCTTCATTCTTGCTTTTTTTTTTTTTTTTTTAAAAAAAATTTATTTGTTCCTTTTTTAATGTTTGTTGAAGATATTATCACCAATAATTTTGTGCTTGACATCCCCATATACAAAAACTAAGAAAAAAGAGAGAGAAAAAAAAAATTAAGAAAAAACAAGAGAATAATAAAATATTTTGACAACAATTACAAATGGGGAGTCCAGGGTTAAGCACTCGAAATAATGGGCAGCAGCAACAACAACGATTAGGCATTACAGAACCCATTTCCTTGGGTGGACCAACAGAGTATGATGTGATAAAGACTCGAGAACTTGAAAAGGTTCATTTTTTTGTGGTTTTGTTTACTGTTTATATCTTGTTTTAATTTTGTCATAAGGAGTTTTTTGAATGCTGAATTTGAGCTTATGTGGGAATGCACAGTTTTTGCAAAATGTGGGACTGTATGAGAGCCAGGAGGAGGCTGTGAGTAGAGAGGAAGTTCTTGGGAGACTAGACCAGGTTGAAATTTATTCCCTTGGCACTCATAATTTTTAGAAAGCATATTTTGTATTTCATTTTATTATTTTTTCCTTGAAACTTTTCTTCCTGATTTGTGATCATTTGTTGATTTTTACTGTATTTTCTTAGGGATTGAGTACATTTATTAAATTCTCTCTGCTGATTAAAGTATTTGTAATATTGATGATATCAAATGTAACAGATTGTGAAGAATTGGGTCAAAGTGATTAGCCGCACAAAAGGGTTGAATGAGCAACTAGTGCAAGAAGCTAATGCTAAAATTTTCACCTTTGGTTCTTATCGGCTAGGGGTATGTTTCTAATCTTATCTTTTCTTTCTGAAGAATAGGGGGTTTCCTTGTTGGCGATTGGCTTTTGCATCTGCATGCTTTTTGTAGCTCTCGAAATTGAAGGGTAGAAAGGAAGGAATAAAATAAACTGTCACAGTGCTCCACTCTGACTAGCTGATATATTACTTTTGTTTGTGTATGTGGCTATACTTGGTGCAACTCTTCTCTGCATGCCAGCTGGTTGTGCAACATTTGAGTGATATTCTTAGTTTTTATTTTATTTTATTTTATGGCCTTCTCCTTCTTCCAGTTCAGGAGAAGGTGAACTTCCATGTGGCTTATTTTTTGAGATATGTGTTAGTTCAATCATTTAGAAAATCTCGGTTTATAAAAAAGTAATGACAATGCATAGTAATGTGAGAGGAGTTGTCAAATCCACGGAAGTTGCTATGGATCATTAGTTGGATTCAATATGTATGGTCATTCTCTAACAGTATGCACCATGTAAAGCTACCATAAGCTATTCATGTACATTTGACTTTTTGCAGTTGAGCTTTTGGTGTGTGGATTACTATAACTGCAGTAGGATTTCCTCCCAGATCATAAATGATATTGTTAGTTAAATTTTTGGTAAATGCAGGGATTGAATTCTTTGATTTCTTTGCTGTTTTTGAGGTGAAGTGATGGGTTCTCTATTAATTTATTCAGAATGGATGAAAGAAGCATGTTTTGGTTTAAGAAGCTAGTAACTATGTTTTCTCATGTTAAAGAAATTGAATAAAGATGTAGATTAGAAGGAGAAAGAGGAAACCAAAACCTTTGAAGAAATCCTTAATCATTAAATGTACTTGCAAATTTGTACTTGTTTCTGGTTGTGTGTATCTGTAACTTGCTATCATGCTGCATCATGAAGAGCTATATATATATATATATATATATATTTTGTTGCATCTACTTTGGACATGAAGAAGAACTACAAATGAGAATCAGAATAAAAAAATTGGGAGGAACAAATAAGAACTGTAAAACACGGGGGAGAAGGGAGAAATACACTGCCATTTTATAAATTTTACTAACGATACATTTTCACGTTTTATTTCCCTGTCTGTACCCTTGTCATTGTTTTTTACTGTTTGTTATATTGAGTGCTTCTGCTGATATCCTATAACATAACATATTAAGATGGCTGAAAGGATTTTAAGATTGATGGGTTAGCAGCAAGTTGTTAGGCATGTTGTGTTTGCTTTGCCCTATGAATCTCTTTTATGACGAATAGTTTATGGTCTTTCATCACTTTGCATTTTCACTTATTTTTCCTATAGTGCATGGTTTACTTGAATCTTTTCCTAGTTAATATGCTGATTTTTCTTTAACTAATTTAGCATTTATGATTTACCAAATGTATAAACTATAAAGTAAGTTTCTTGTTATGTTCTTTTCAACATTATGTGCCAATTATAAAAAGTAGTGGTGTGGGCAGTAGTCATCATGCATGTCAAGATCCATAAGATAATAGAAAGAGAATAACTGTTTGTCCGAATCATATGTTATTTTTTTAAAATTATATCATAACCCAGGGAAAAAAAAAATGCTATACTGTTTGTCTGTTTATTAAAAAATCTTAGGAAATGAAGAGAGATTATTCCTAATTTATCCTGGTCACACACAGACTTATGTTTTCAAATATTTTGCTGCTGTACTTGCTGTTTTTATTTAGTCCTGTATCAAACATCTCTCTCTTTTCTTCAGGTGCATGGTCCTGGTGCAGATATAGACACTCTTTGCGTGGGACCTAGACATGCAACACGAGAAGTGCGATCAGCTCTTGCCTGTTTATGGTGCAGAAAATTTTAATTTCAGTTTTAGCGATTCTTAATGAATTTAACAATGGGTCTGTTGTTGATTGCAGGAAGATTTTTTTGGTGAGCTATACAGAATGCTTTTGGAGATGCCTGAAGTGACAGAGTTGCATCCTGTGCCTGATGCACATGTTCCAGTAATGAAATTCAAGTTTAAGGGTGTTTCTATAGATCTTCTTTATGCAAAGTTGTCCCTTTGGGTGATTCCTGAAGTAAGTCTTGGTTTAACCTAACATCCATCTTTTATTTGCATTATACGTTGAAAATGGTCCTCTTTTTCTTATTAAACATGTTTTATTTTCTTTCACTCAATTGATTCTAAAGTCTTAATGTAAATTGATTACATGCTTGACTCACCGGTTTTTTTCTTGGATGATAATACATCAGGTGTTATGTGCATTGAGTGAAGTGGTTTTCTTTTTCATGAAGTACTGTTTATTTTGTTTTTATTTGTTTTATGACTTTGCCCTTGTCTTTACCTCTCTTCCTTTCCAAAAGCTGTCTTTGCTTCTCAAAGAACAGGTAAGAGGGAAGGGTAGAAAAATCATGGGGTAGTCATGAATTTAAAAAAAAATATGGCACCTTCACAGTTATGTGTCAATCTTTCAGAGAATTTCTGCTTTGCAATTAAAAAAAAAGAAAGAGATTGGTAGTCAGGTTTGTGCTTTATGAGAGAGTTCTTTTAGGTTACCTTGGTGGTTGAGTGGAATATTTCAGTTGAAAGCATAAAGGTTTTACAATACTGTTTTATAATGGACTGATAATAAGCTACTTATATGCATCTCCTACTAATTTGGAATTTGTGTTTTAACATGATAATTTGTTGCAGGATTTAGATATTTCACAGGACTCAATACTTCAAAATGCAGATGAACAAACCGTCCGCAGTCTTAATGGTTGCAGAGTTACTGACCAGATTCTGCGTTTGGTACCAAATATCCAGGTTTGGCATTGCTTTATATTTACATTTTTTTTTTTATAATTATTATTATTGAATCTGTCAAACTTATTGTTTCTAATTGTGTTTCTTTCCTGAGGTGCAGAATTTCCGCACAACATTGCGATGCATGAGGTTTTGGGCTAAGCGCCGTGGTGTTTATTCAAATGTATGATACTATTTTCTGATGTTGAATGTAATGCTATGGTTACCATTTTCTATCATGTTTGTCAAATTGGTTGCCTGTTGCTCATGTTCAGGTTGCAGGGTTTCTTGGTGGTATAAATTGGGCATTGCTTGTTGCTCGTATTTGCCAGCTATATCCCAATGCACTCCCCAATATGCTAGTTTCTCGGTTCTTCAGGGTATATACTCAGTGGCGCTGGCCAAATCCAGTCATGCTTTGTGCCATTGAAGAAAGAACCCTTGGTCTTCAGGTTTGGGATCCTAGAAGAAATCCGAAGGACAGGTTTCACTTGATGCCTATAATTACTCCTGCTTATCCTTGCATGAATTCTAGCTACAATGTGTCAGTGAGCACTTTGCGCATAATGTCAGAAGAATTTCAGAGGGGGAATGATATTTGTGAGGTATGATTTTGTGATTCATGAGATAACTTGCTTCTTCCTTGCAAAGTAAATAATTATGGAGATACATTTTCAAGAAATATATTTTTGAAACATTTTCAAGAAATATATTTTTTACTATTTTTTCCATAGTTCCAGTGATGCTTTAATTTTTAGGGCTTGGTTTAGTCTTTGTAATTGTGTGTTTTTAAAATCATTATCTGTAGTAACTAGGTAGTTATATTCTCTCTAGTTGAACAAATTAGAGTATTGATTAATTATTTGCTTTTATTGTTCTTCATTATTACTGAAGTCTAAAGAGAGAATTTTTAAAAAAAATGTGAAAGCAGACAACACTTCTATTCAATTTGTTTATCTTGGGTTTATGTTTTTTATGGCTCATATTTCTTCAGGCATTGTCACATTTTGCGTTCATCATCATCGTCATTTGCATGAATTTAATGATTTCTAGTGCTTGCAGGCTATGGAGGCAAACAAGGCTGATTGGGATACCCTTTTTGAGCCTTTTTCCTTCTTTGAAGCATACAAGAATTACCTACAGATAGATATCAATGCAGGAAATGAAGATGATTTAAGAAACTGGAAAGGGTGGGTCGAATCTCGTCTCCGCCAGCTTACATTGAAGGTGAAGCTCCTTATTCTTTACCCCCCTTTATTTGGCCATTTTCATCTTTCTCTTTCTCTATCTATCTATCTATCTTTTGGCGCGCTGACACATGAGATCTCTTTCTGTTACTTTGTCTATTGCAATACTTATTCCAGTTTATTTTCCAACCTAGATTGAGAGGCACACACACAACATGCTTCAATGCCATCCACACCCCGGTGAATTTGTAGACAAATCTAGACCTCTACATTGTTCTTACTTTATGGGTTTGCAACGTAAACAAGGGGTTCCTGTAAATGAAGGAGAACAATTTGATATAAGGTTAACTGTTGAGGAATTTAAGCACTCTGTCAACATGTATACCTTATGGAAGCTTGGAATGGAGATCTATGTAACCCATGTAAAACGGAGGAATATACCTAGCTTTGTTTTTCCTGGTGGTATTCGTCCTCCTCGTCCATCAAAAGCAACTTGGGATAGTAGGCGAAGTTCAGCTGAAAGTAAAGGAGTTTCAGATGGATTGGATGATGGAAGGAAGAGAAAGCGAATTGATGATAATGTTGCAAATACCATGAAAAGTGCAAAGTCCTTTGCTGCTGCTGCTCCTTTAAGCGAGGAAGTTAATGAGGGAAACCCTTCTGTTGGCAATGTTTATGTAGGAGGTGTTGCCGGAAGTTCAAGTGGGATAGGGGAACCAGGGGAAGAAAAAACAGAGAATAATATAACAGATGGCGCAAAAAATTCAAAAACTTTAGCAGGGATTCTTGCTCAAAATGGTGATCTTAATCCACAAAGTACAGATTTATCTGCCACCAATGATTCAGCATGCTCTAAGGAGGCTGAGAAGCTGGCAATTGAGACATTAATATCTGGTCCTTATGTTACAAACCAAGCTTTATCCCAAGAACTTGATGAGCTTGAGGATGATTTTGAATACAGAAATCAGGTCAAAGATAGCTCAATGGAATCTTCATCAGTAAATACAGGAGCAAAAATATTGGTTAATGCACCTGTAGCTGCACCAGTAGTATGCTCAATGGAATCTTCATCGGTAAACACAGGAGTAAAAATATTGGTAAATGCACCTGTAGCTGCACCAGTAGTATCCAGCAATGGGGCTAGTCCGTATACTTATTTCTTTCCTAATGGTGGCTTGGAGGAGCTTGAGGTCATTTCTGCTCTGTTTAAGTTTCAAATCACTGCTTTACTAGTCTCCTATGTCAGATTTTTATTTTTATTTTTTAGGTTGGGTGCCTAACTTGCATTTACTTGTGTGCCGTTTCTCATTCACTTTGTTGCATATTTCCTCTATACTTCATGTGACGAAAAAGTAGAAACTTAAAGAGTCTACCATTGCGATTTGGGAACAAGGATGTTTTGTTTGTAGTTGACAGGAGAGTTTGTTGTTGCAACTAGTATTTTGTACATTTCATGGACTGTGTTTTGAGATAGATTGCCAATAGTATACTGCTTACATACATGATTGGCACCTGTATTGGTGTATCTATCGATATTAACTGTGTACCTACATTTACAAGGGACAAAGGATTTTAATCTAATTCACCACTTGTGCAATAGTCAATTATTATGTGATCAGAAAAAAGAAGATAGTTTTAACATTTGCAGAGGACATTCTGTATGGTTAAAGATATTGTTAGATTCAATTTCAAAATCAATCCTCACCTAATGCAATAGGTTGTACTAAGTTTATATGGCTTCTGATGTTTTTCGGGAACTTTTTCTGATTTGAATTTTCTTAATTTTGTGTCATATGGCTTTAGATTCAGCTATATTTGCGATAACTTGTGTGGTTATAAAGTTGACAGCGATATTGTTTTTCTGTTCTTGTGTTTTTAAGCCTGCTGAACTTGTGGCACCATTGCCTAATGGGATTTCTTCTGCTGCACCTGTGGCACCACGGAAGCCACTTATAAGGTAATTTGCATTGCAATATTACTGAAAAAGAAGATACCAAAATTCTGTTGCAATCGTAAAAATTTGCTAGTTTAATTTTATTTTTTGGGGAGGTATTCATTTCGATAAAATGTTGGTATTTGTTTTGATCTTTGATCACTGCATTACCATGTTTTCAAGGCATTGGATTTATCTGTCTTTCCATGTGCTGGCAGGTTGAGCTTCACTTCTTTA
Source organism: Vernicia montana (assembly GCA_949750685.1). NCBI lineage: Eukaryota > Viridiplantae > Streptophyta > Magnoliopsida > Malpighiales > Euphorbiaceae > Vernicia > Vernicia montana. The sequence continues at coordinate 1,103 of CATKHJ010100146.1, read as the reverse complement.
GGTAAAGCCAGTGGCAAAAGCACATGAAGAGATGTTAAATGTCAGCTGGAGCTAAGGTAGTACCAGGGATTTTCTATGCTTTTTGTATGTATTGAAGAAAAAAAAAAAAAGAAAAAAAAAAGAAAAAAGAAAAAAAGAACAAGAAAAAGAAAATTTCCTAACTTTTGTAACATTAGCAACTTATAGTTAATAAATCTTGAATTTGCAAACATCCCTTTTCTTATCTAGGTGTAAAATATGGATCATCATCCATGAATTGCTTTTTCTTTTTTTATTTACTAAAGGTAAAAAAAAGTTGAAAAAACAAAAGTCCATTTTATTTGGTTTAGTAATGTAGTTGTCAAAAGAGTCGCTTTCGAACTTGGCATCAAGAAAATAAAAATAAATAAATATGGTTTTGATTTTGGGATGGGAAAATTTATTAATTTAGAAATGTAATAGGTTTCTTTCTTATCATGTATACAAAAATGTAACTTGGTGGCTTAAGCAAACACCAGAATAATAGGGCCGCTAAACAATTATGGAATTGCCACTTGCTCTATTGCGTGTGATGTGTTTCTTCCTTTTGCTTCAACCAATGTACTTTTTAACATAATCAATTATTTCAATGAAAATGAAAGCAAGTGAACGAACTTATGATAATGGTGTGCTATCTTCTCAAGTCTATAATGCACGGAAACTCTTAGCAGGTCGCATTTTCGCGTTTCGAAAACGTTTTCTAATTGGAAACTCACGGAAACTTGTCCGAAACGTTTCGGGCACGTTTCCGTGAGTTTTCAAAACGTTTCGGACACGTTTCTGTAATTTAAAAAAGTTAGAAACTTGTTTTCATAAATAAAAATTCGTTTTCAAGTGGTAAAAAAAAAATCATTTTGCTCATATCAACCCCTAAATAAAAATATCTAAACCCGACTTCTTTTTTCCTTATATATATAATAATAATAATAATTATTATTATTGTTTTATATATATATATATATATATATATATATATTATTATATTTTTTGTATATATATAAATTAATAATTATAAATATACCCTCATATTTTTTTATATTTGCGCGTTTCCCCCACGTTTCGTTTTTTATATTTTTTGAAAATAC